>VWZU01007485.1:998006-1102940 GCA_013397095.1 Sterrhoptilus dennistouni
AAAACCCCAAATCAACAAACAAAACAAACCACCAAAAACAAACAAAAAATCCCCCAAACCAACCAAACAAAAAAACCACAACAGACAAGAAAACCCAAGAAAACCAAAGCAGAAATAACCAGCCAGCCAGATGTTCCCATTCTTCACACAACTGAAGCAGAGGAACAGTCAACTTAATGCAATTTCAAAGTGATTTTTTTTAAAGTCACATTTTTTAAAAGTGCTTTTTAAAGCTGCAAAGAAAGTGCAAAGTGCTGTAAGTTTGAAGCTATTTTTTCTGCAGCTCTTAAATTAAGACAGTAGAGGAAAATTCTCAGGTAATAGATATTTCTCCAAGTTGGTTGTAGAATAGAGGGTGAGCTGAGAATAGTGGCAAACCAAAGATTTGCTGGGTGAAATCTAGAAAATCTAGAAGTTCCTCTTCACCTTCTGTTGATGCAGACTGGGGCTTGTCCACATGATTCGTTGTCTCCTCTCAGCATGTTTTTGACTTACTGTCCTATTTGCAAAATTAAGCTAAAGTGTCATATCATCTACCCAAATACCTGTGAAACCAGAGAACATAATTTGATTGCATTTTCTTTAATGTTTCCTACTATTTCAAGGAGAGTTCTTGACGTCATGATAAGCTTAGTGTATTGCTGACATTAACATTAGCACAAATCATCTACTTGGTAACAAAGATGGGAGAGTGCTTTTCATTTGTCATTCATGTTTTTCCACCAAGAGGAGAAGCTGTTATGTTTAATTTTATTTATTTTTTCTTTAAATTGAAGTGTAGTTTGCAAACCTTTAAAATGTACCTGCTCCCTGCTGCTGCATTTGTCTGCATCTAGTGCTGTGGGCATGAGAAGGGCAGGGGCACCTTGGAATGGAAGATGCTTTTACAGGAGAGCAAGCTGTTCTTTTTCATAGTTCTTCAGGTTCCTTTTAAAACTGAAACTCATCTCTGTCTCTGGAGGGATTGTAGGATCATCCATGGAGGGCAGGGAGAAGAAACTCTGCGGACCTGAGATATTCTAGAAACACGTGGTTTCATTGCAAGGGTCGTGGGTAAAAAGGGCTTTGGCTTCAGCCACCAGCCTCAGCTGAAGGGAAGCCCCAAAGAGGGAGAGAGAGAGGGTATGAGGTAAGGGAGATAAAGGAGCTAAGAGAGGTAAGAGCAAGAGAGCGAGCACCTTATTACATTATATCTCCTTTTGTGTTGAATATTCTAATCTACGGTGACCAACCGGCCCCGAGATACAAAACCTACAAACTTTGCATGCAGCCTATGAGAACTGCTGTATTACCATATCATCCTATATTTTAAACTCTAAAGACTACTTTCTTATCTACCTTTCCCCTGATGCCTTGGCAGGGTGGAGAGGGGCTGCATCCTTGGGTCCTTTTGTTTTCTGTCCTTCAACCCAACTCCAGCTAATCACCGTTTTCCTGTCTGCCATGGTCACATCTCAAAGCTGCCCTTCATTTCTATTTCACTCACAGGTTTTACATCTCCCATATTTCTGGCCAGGCAATCATATCTACAAGCCCTTCCTGTCCCATCTTTCCCAACAGGGTAGTTTAGGAAAATTCCTGGAAGTGTGAAGTAGCTCCACTGCATAGTAATGCCTGCAGGTGTTTGGGAAGCGCTTTTTAAGTAGGAGACCTGTCAAGCAGAGTCCCACTTAGCCAAGTGTTTGTGTACTGAGGTCCTGGTGTGAGCGCGGTGGTGGAAGGGGTGAAGCAGCTTACAATATCCAAAGTTGGAAGCACTGAGGAAAAGAGAATGGGATGTCTTGCGTGAGGGAGCTGTTGCTCTCTGAAACTTCTGTGTTTGTGAAGAAGTGGTCAGAACAAAATTCCTCAGAGGACAGAAAGAGCTGAATGGAAGTTGTTGATGTAGAACTAATCTGAGGGAGCTCAGTACAGCCTGGCAAGCAGAGAAGAATCTTATTTTGTGTGATTACTGAAAGAGGAAGCCTATTTTTGGTGCTTCGAGTTAGGTGACTGTAGACGAGAGTTAGTTCTGTTTCCTTGTGTCAACTTTACTTTTTGGTGTGACTGCTCAGCTCTGTATAAAAGGAAAAGCTGTATGTATATGACTAATTAGCTGTGTCACAGCCTGACAGCTCCTGGCAAAATAGTTTTCAAAATAGTTATGTGCCTTTCATGTTTACTCCAGGTGACATAGATTTGGGTTTATGATATAAAACATACAGAGCTTTTAAAGCCTCTCAGCTGCACAGATGCAAACTCCACTAATCCCGAAGAAAAATGTGGTCTGCTATTCGTTAAATGCAGATGAGTTTCCTTTTTTAGTAAGCCATTAGCAGATGACTAAATTTAGGAGCACGTGCAGTTGCAATCAGTGGGATATTCTGAACCTTTTTATCTTCCTTCTCTCACTAGAACTTGCTGTGCTGTGTCTTTGAGAGGTCTCAGACTCCAGCCCCTAATGTGGAGCCTGGTTTACTCCATTGCCTTTGCCAAGTGCTCTTTGTATATAAATCTCCTGCATCCCCACTTATTTCTTTCATGGTGATAAGGAAGTGAGGAAAGTTGTCATTAGAAATTCAGCTTTGTGCCTCGGCATCAAGTAGAATCAATCTCAGATTTTGGCACAGCTCTGTTTCTGGGATGCAAACTGGTCTCTCATCTGTGAATTTCTGTTGTCTTCCACTCCCACCTGGAAGAAATACCCAGTATGACCAACTAACCTAATGGAAAACTGTTGGTTTTGCAAAACTGGGGTTTAATTTCTACCTTCTATTCATTTCTCACGATCATAAAATTTCCTGGGCATCTTGCAAATATTATCACACATAATTAAAAGAATGGCAGTTATGTGTCACGATAACATGATGTCTTTTTCATCCAAGACAGGGAACATGTTAGGCCAGTGCAATAATTTCTCACAGGATTGCACAGATCAGAGATTATGGGCTTAAACTGGTCTAGCATTTTCCTTGACAATCTGATCTAATCACCATTGTGTAGGGGGTTTTATTCCTCCAGGCCAGAACCATGACCTGAAACAAGGTTGTGACTCTGCTTGTGTGAAAAAGTGGGAAGGTAATTGTGCCCATCTCATTCTTCTCTTTTGTTATGGGTGCCATAATGCTGGTTCAGGGCACTTACACTGCAGTTGGTGATACTGAGATTTGTGTTTCACAGCTGCATAAGTTCATCAAGTCAATTTTCAGGCAGTTTTTGGCAGATTATTATTGTATTTTTATACTGTTATTCCAGAAATTGTGGTATGTTTGCCTACAGATTTTTAGGTTTAAGTTAATGCTTTAAGTACAGAATTACTGAAGAAAAATAACTTTGCCAGTAAAAATGTACTTCTTTTAAAGAAACTGGTAATCCTTTAAGTTATAGTGAATAAACAATTATTCTGAGCACCCTTTATCTTGGAGGTCTGTAATTTAGAAGTTATGCATTGCTTTAAATAAATTGATGCTGCTTTAAAAAGTGGTTTCCAAGTAGAAGGAATGCAGAGAGGTATTGCTTAGGACAAGCTGAAAATTGTATTTAGAAGGTCTGAAGTCTTGGAACTTGGTACTCCATAGTCTTTAATATCCTCATAGTGCGTTTTTTGAAAATACACCTTTTACTCATTGGAGAAAACAAAATTGGTCCCTGACAAAATATTGATGTCAATGGATACAGAAAGCCTTAAAAGTGCAGTATTGGTACCTGTCAGAGAGTTCTGTGTCTTCATCTGAGGGGAAATGTGTTGTAGTTGCAAATTTATATTTCCTTAGATAGCCCCATCCCAGTAAATTAGAAGCTTTTACCCTGTTTTCAAGTTGTCCAGTCTTGTAGTAACTTTATGGTAACTTTGCCAGAATGATGCATGGACCTGTCTGGCCTGATTCATATCCATGGCACAGTTATGGCTAAAGGGGAATTTAATAGGCTGGTAGTGGGAACATATCTAGTAGGAACAACAGTGGCCAGGATTTATAGTGTTTTCAGAACAGGCCAGATGGAGTGCATACAGAAGAAATATAGAGCCCTTACCAAGACCTTATTCCTATAAAATGTTGTTTGTGTGCACCTACATCATATATTTCAGCATTGACTTGATAACATAATAAATATTTAATTTTTCTCCTATGTGTTTTCTTACCCATAGGGAAATAACCATTAATCATGGAATTTGCTGGTTCATTAGCAGTTGATAGGTTTGGTACTTGTAGTTCTGAGAGCTCTTTGACAAGTTCTGAAGAAGTCTCAAACCCCTCAGATTTCTCTTAAGACCCAAATTTTCCTGTTTCTTACACTGCCCTCTAGCGCTGAGCGCCTCCTGAGTTACCTCCAGACATCCTCCTTCGGTGTAAAGGAATTTCTGTGCCACGACTTTTTAGGAGTTGTTGGGTTATCAGGGTCTGCCAGGGCAGGGAACCTGCCCTTGTGGACCTTCTCTACATGAAAATCTGTCCTTGCTAGGTGCTAGACTGAATTTCCACCCTAATGTGCACAATAAGCATGGGATTATTTACCAGAAATAAACTCCAATCAGGAACAAATTAAAATATATGTTAGTAGCATGCTAATAGCTTATACCATTATGTATGTGCATTGGCTGCTTAAATGCAGTAAAGGTAGCATCTGAATTAATAGCATATCAATTGTGTTTCAAGTAATGAAATATCTAAAAATGGAGCGAGTTTTAGCATTTCCTTCTATATGTGCTGTCATACACAGTTTAATCTTTAAAGTTTTGTCTGATTGTATAGTCTTCATAGTGTTATCATGACTTCTTGACAGCTGTTGAGGAGAGGATCACCTTTCTTTTTTGGTTTGGTTTTTCTTTTTTTTCATTCCCTGTCTGTCTGATCTGTCTGGTATTGACACTAACTACAGAGTGTGCAAAGACTGGATGTGGAGCTGAATCCTCTCAGGATGGTTGTGTGTTTTGCATGTAGTTCAGATCAGGTTTATTTTTTCTTAAGATCAGGGCTCTGCCACTCTGTCTTGTGTGCAGGCAGTGTCTGACAGGATCTCAGTCTCTCTGAGGATCCCTGGCAACTTCAGTATGGCTTACTAAGCTGTAAGTAAGCAATAGTTGCAGAATTTAACCCACCTGGATACTGCCTTTTTTCTTAGGAGCACTTCTGCTAAAGTCATTTCTTAGGGAACAAGACTAGAATGCCAAGAGAAATGACCTTAACTTGAATACTCAAAACAGTGTAGTTCACTTTTCAGCACAGAGCTGTATTAATCTTGACACCTCGCCAGCTGTATTGTGATTTTTTGGGGAGGAGAGAGAAATGAGTAAGATAACTTTTTCTGAGGGAAGACCTGTTACTGTAACTTTCAATTTTTGTCTTCTGAGTGTACTTTTCTCCATGGCTGAGGCAGTGGTGCACCTTGGCGAGCTGCTTCTGCTGTTGCTTGTCGGTGTTTCACCAAGCCACGCCAACAACGATGTTTTCATTTAGAGGTTCACTCATCTGATACAGGATTTATAGCAGACTCCCGCATGGGAGCAGCCTTGCAAGGCAGGACTTGTCAAACTGCAATTTTTTGAGAATGCTGATAAGGTGTTTTCATGAATCACAATAGATTTTTGAAAGTGGGATTTTTTTCCTCTGTGTATCCTGCTGCGTGACAAAGTTTAGGTGAAGTTTTCATGCTTCTAAACAGTGTGTCATGGCTCTGTGACCCAATGCCAGTCTGGGATTTGTACCTGTCACACTGAATAGCCTCTGGCAAGAGGGTGCAGAGGGTGGATTGCCTAACAGATGAAAAGCACCTGTAGACAAAAAGGATGAAAAGATCCTCCCTTCCACAGAAAGCTGAAAGGCTACTGCCTGCAGGAAATAGAGTGTAGATTTTTTGAGTGCTGGGAGCCAGAGCCAGAGTTTGAGGCCATTAGGTCTCGTGAGAGAGCTGAGATTTGTTTTGCCTTTAATGATAGTCTACACATCATGAGTCCTCCTTGCAGGCTGAGGCAAGGCACAGCTGTGGCATCACCTCTGTAATCATGGCCTGTTCCTTCCTCTCTGGGCTGGGAAATCAAAGGGTCAGGCACTGCAGAACTTGGGGAAGCTTGTGATCAAAGCCTTTCCTCCTCCATCTCCAACTCATTCTTCTTTCTGTGAGCAGCCTATTCCACTTGAGCATGTTTCATTCAGTGCAGAGATTGATGACTCCTGCATGTCTTTAGCTGGCACAGGGGTGTTTTTGCAGACAGGGTGTTTTCCCTGACTTACTGTATCTACCTTCTTGTTACTGGCACTTAATGAAATCAGCAGATAAAGTTACACTGCTGCCTTTGTCAAGCAGTTCTGTTTCCATGGAAGGCATTTTCACAATGGCAGAGCTTTGATGTGAAACACTGCTGTGAACAGACCTGCAGTCAAATAAAGGGGTAGAACCAAAATGAAATTTAGGTACTTGTGAGAACAGACAGCATATCTGAATCTCTCTGCAACTATTTTTGCAGCCCTTTTCTGACTTAATCCTTTCTCCTAATTGTGAACTTGTTCATGGTAACTTTTCTTAGGAAGAAATACTGAAATCTGAATGGGGCTGAAAAAGTTAGTCACTCTTAATAAGCTTCAAAGGCTTTCATGGAGATTAAATCAAAGTTATTAATTAAATGATTGTGTTAATTGGTAATAAATCAAATATTTGCTTTCTTCAGAGGTCATAGAACAAAGCAGCAATCAGACAACAAAATGTCTCTCCTTTATTATGTCAGTGGTGTCTTTGGATTTGGTGTCTCTGACTTATTTTATACAGTAAGCAATAGGAAGAGGAAAGTGAATTTCGGTCCTGGAGGCTGGTCAGTGAGATCAGATGAAGCAATAGATTCATATAAACATTAATTGCATAACTAGGAAATGTGAGTATGAGCTAAAGAGACAGATAATTTTTGAAAACAAACTGTGGGGTGTTTGGCTCAGGTAAACAGTGTGTGACCAACTCCAGGCTGATGCCATGACCAGCCAGTCCTCTGGAAGGAGACTTCCTTGGCCCAGATGTGCAGCCAGCTGACATCTGTGTAATAAATCTCTGCTACTAATTGATTTAACTGCAGGGTGTCAGTCTGCCAGGAGTTAATTCCAGGCTCATGTCTGGGTACAGCTTTGCATGGTGTGTCAAGTCACTGTAGGGGGGACCTCCTGGTGGCATTTGCAGTGACGTGCTGCAGGTATCAGGCTTTCTTCCCACAGGAGAAAAGGGACTGATCTTTCCTCTCTGGTACTGGCTGAGCAGATGAATGTGCATGCCTTTGTATTGCTTCAGGCAGTACTGCTCACCGGTCACCTTTGAGCTTTGGCTCCCTGGCATCATCCTGTGGCTGCAGGAGCAAGTGGGAACCACAGGCCATGACCTTTTTATAGAGGCCAAGGCATCAAATGCACTTGTTGAGCAGTCAAAAGGCAGCTGATGGTCCATAGTCATTATTTTTATTTCTTGTGAGAGACCAGCTGAACAAAGTTGCTTCCCCCAAGAGTTTTCAGTCAAATAAAGGAAAAAAAGGCTTTGTCATTAGACAAAGCATGCTTAATTCCATTGATTGGAATTGTAATTGAAAGCTCCTGCTAATTTTTTTTCCTGTAGAGCAGTGTATTGAAACAACATGTTTGCTTAGCATACAAAAAAAAAAAATTACTGCATTTGGTAAGTGGTTTAGTAGAGCTTGTAAACTAAATTCACAGAAATCCATTACTGGAAAATCTTAAAGTGAGATACAACTTGGATTACTGAGCACTTTTTCAGTTAGAAAACAGCAAGAGATTCACAGATCACTTCAGGAAATGCTCTTGCCCACAAAATCATTAGATAAAATTCAATATATACCCGTGTGGGTCTGCGAAGGCAGTTGTTTCTGGGATGTTGTTGTTTCAGGAAAAGACAGAGACATCTGTGATCTCCCATGCTGCTGTGATTTTTGAACTGGTATTCAAAAGCTTTTCTGCCTTTTTCAAGTTAGGACCCTCTAAAATGATCTGAGTTTATCCAACTTGCGTGGTTGCCAAGCTCCTCTCTCAGACATTCATCTGTGTGGTAGCAGGGCCTGTCAGAGTAGTTTCCTCCTTTGACTGAGGGTTTAGTTTGTCTTTCATCTCTGAAGAGTTAGAGCTGATTCCTGAATTCAGGCTGGGAGGCAGTTCTTTGACAAGTAAAGAAACATTTCATATTTACAGAGGTCGGAACATAGCATAGGAAGCAAGTGCCATTAGTTTCCTGTCAGTGTTGTCAGGGAAATAAAGGAGAACACCTTGAACAAATCAAATAACCTAGTCTTCTCAATTTATGTTTTTCGCATTTTGGGTTCTTTTTAGTAGGAGATCAAAGGATGCTTCCTGGCATTCTTTGGGAGGCAGGATTCTGATGGCGTATTCTGCCAGTACATAAACTGTTTTGTTTAAGTGCTTCCATGAAGGTTAAGTCAACTCTCAGGCCTGAGGGTGACTCTGAGTGCTGAGGAGGACTTTGGGGATAATTGACAGATTTTCATAAGATTAGCTTTAACTTTCATAAGTCTCTGTGTTTGTAAGTACAGCCCTTTAGAAAACAGAGTTCTTCATTTGGTTGGGGCACTGTTAATGTGACTGTTGATAAATAATAAGAACTTCCAGAAAAAGAAGATATTTTTATTTTGTGTGGCTCTAGTTTATGTTGACAAACCCGAGTCAAGTAAGGCATTTGATCTTGATTTACTGGTGTGCTGCAGATTGTAAAGTGTTTACAGAAACAAGGGTTTCTCTTGGTTAGATTATGTGGTCAAATGTGATGTGTCAGTCACAGAGAGCTCACAAGTTACCTTGAACAGACTTTCTGTGCAACTAAACATTGAGAATGAATGCTGTGATTTCATTGTACTGGAGCTCTTCTTAAACTGAGTTCTAGGTATATCTTTCCCTCTCCTCTCTGTTTGACATAGCAGCCAGAGAATGTGGCCTTGTGAAATGAAAACCTTTTCTAGTCATGCAAACACTCAAAGTAATGATCCCAGTAGCATCATCACATGCACCTAAATATGGACTTGTGGGTTTGCCTCACACACTCTGAGGGTCCAGCCTGGCAGAAAAATGGCTGTAATAATTAGCAAGACTGCTCCTCGAAGATGCTTTGTAAATCAAGAGGTTTAATAATGAAAAATAACAGAGTAAACAAAACGTTGCAGAAAACAAGTAATTAGCCATACACAGATATGTCTGCCCTGCTAAGATATCTCGAAAAGCCCTTTCTTTCTTTTGTGTTCTTTCTTAAATATTAGATGTTTTAGGAGGGATAATCTGGCTAACAGCCAATAAGATAACTAAGGGGGTTTGAGATACATTCTCAAAACTTAATCTATGCCCTTGTTTTGGCACTGAGCCAATCCTTGTCAGAAGGCCATGGTAGAATCTAGGTTCTTTCCTTTAAGGGGCGAGCTTTAAACTTGCCCTATATGGAAACACCTGCTGGGTGTGTGGGGTGCATTATTACATGGACTAAAAATTCAAATAGGCTGGATTGGTAAACTGGAGCATAAAGTTATTGCATGACTGAAATTGGTTTGCAATTTAAACATGGATGTCTAGTACAGAATTTTCTCTGTGTTGAATATGTAGTTTTAAAGAACTTATTTTACACGTGTACTTTGGCAGCCATTTTGTGCTTTATGTACAGATGCTTTGTTTCTCCCCTTCAAAACTTCAGTCTTTTCCTAACAAGATAATCCAGGCTGAAATTAAATATTTCATCTTAGTATATAAAAGCAAAATAGCATTCTTTTCTGATAAGCCTCCTTCTGAAATTTAATTCCTTTGGGTTTATCAGTCCTGGCCTTTAGTCAGATTGTGATAAAAAGGAATTGTTTCAACCTAACTTTATTTGACTATTAAATTTTGAGCCTTACGTGCTGATAGTTACATCAACACGAGAGTACGTGAGGACGTGTCATGGGAAGAACTTACAGGCAGAAAGTGGAAAGTTAACGCTTTTAAAAATAGCAGATCATTGTTGTTTCCTTTTGTCTCTTGTAGAAGCTCCACACAAACTGGAGGACAGCCCTGCAGAAGCATTCACAGACTCGTCTCTGTTTGCAAAATAGCATTCTTTTCTGATAAGCCTCCTTCTGAAATTTAATTCCTTTGGGTTTATCAGTCCTGGCCTTTAGTCAGATTGTGATAATAAAAAATTATTTCTACCTGACTTTAACTATAAAATTTTGTTCCATACGTGCTAATAGTAACACCAACATGAGAATACATGAGGGCATGTCATGGGAAGAACTTACAGGCAGCAAGGGGAGCTAAAGTAAACTCTTTTTAAAACAGTGTTAAGTTTCACTTCCCAAGCCACAAGCTGTTGCAAGCAAAATTAAGTCTTAGAGAAAAGCCCATGTTGAGTGAAGTACCGTTGGATGCAATAACATTATTCACTGACGGTTCAGGGATGACACACAAATCAGTCATAATGTGGCAGAACCCAACAATAAAAATATGGGAATCAGACATTCAAATAGTGGAAGGTTCTCCTCAAATCGTAGAGTTAGCAGCAGTAGTCAGAGCATTTCAATTATTTCAAGATCCCCTCAATCCAATTACAGATTCAGCTCATATAGCCATTGTAGTCAAAAGAACAGAAAGATCACTCTTAAATAAGCAGATCCTTATTGTTTCCTTTTGCCATTGTCTCTCATAGAAGCTCCACCCAAACTGGAGGACAACCCTGCAGAAGCCTTCACAGACTCTTCCCTGTTTGCTCACTGGGGGCAGGAGCTGAGCCCCGAGCACCGGCGCCTGGCCCTGAAGCAGTTCCAGTACTACGGCTACAACGCCTACCTGAGCGACCGCCTGCCGCTGGACAGGGCACTGCCCGACCTGCGCCCCAGCGGGTGAGGCATTTCTATCTCCTTTTTGTCCTTATTTTCCTTTATTTTCCTTAAATTTCGCTTTTTGTTTCCTTTTTTTTCTGTCAGAGCCGGGATTAAATGAGCGAGATGGTGTTTCGCATTTGGACTTAGGTGTTCATTCGTTCTTATTTATGTTATGGTTTTGTAAGTTGTGGATTTTGCCGTGCTTTCGGTTAGCAAACTAAAGATGGAGCTCTCTTTATTTCTTTACAAGGCCTTTTAAGGATAAACTGTCCAATTAAGAAACGACACCTCAATTATTTTTACTTTTAACCCAATAACCAACCACCCATGGCCCACAATGCAGGCTTTTCTGTCCAATTACAGAATACCACCCAAACCCATGAAGAAGGTGAAAAAAAAAGGACTGACCTCTGCCCTAAAACCTCCATCTTGTTTTATATATCTATTACTATATTCTAAAACCTTAAACTCTAAGTTTTCCATCATGTGATATTACACACTTCTATTCAAACTACACACCCATAATCCCAGTGCCATCACTCAATTTTGGAAGCCTTTTCTACAGCCTCAGGTGAAATGCAGTGTTTTCTTGGGGGTCAGTGCCTGTGAGCACAGAAAGTCTGAAATTGTCGGTGACCAGGGCTCCAACAAGTGCTGGGGCACCCTCTGGGCAGCCTGCAGCTCTTCTCCATCTGCAAGGCTTGCCTCATAGGTTGGGTACAGATGTGTTGAAATTCTGCGTGAATTTCGACTCTCACGTACTAATCCTCATCGTGGCAGGGAAAAAGAAGCCAGAACCATCACGCAAAACAAAAAGCAAAAGCCATACATAGTGCAGGGAAGCCTCTAGAACCTGCTGAGACACACCAAAAATGCACTGAGAGGCTTCGTGCTCTTTCTTTTGTACTAAACAATTTAGGAGGGTTTTTTTGGCAAGCTGTCCAATAGAAACAGCCACAGGTTTTGAGGTACATTACAAAGATCCAACAGGTGCCTTTGTGCTGGCACTGGGACGATTATGATGAGTGAAGCACAGAAGTTTCTGGTTCTTCTCCTGTAAAGTCCTGAGGTGTAACTGAAACTCTTTCCCTATTATGGAAACATTAGGTTTTGGAGGAGCAGTGTAACGCAGATGGCAGCCAGAACAAACAAGTTCTACGAATAGATGGAGGCTGTAAGTTTCAGTTGTCCTCTGAAGCGCTGCTGTGCCCAAAGTCAGTCCTGTTAAAAGTCCCACTAAGTATTCATTAAAATTTCTTCAGGATCTGTTGGAAGCTTCATTTCACCTACCATTTACATTAGACAGCAGGGGTGTTTTTTCTGCTAAAAGAAGTGCTGTTCTATGTTAATTTTTGGTTTTATGAGATAATCTGGCTAAATAAGAGCCGCTTTCATTAAAAGCACAGAACTGCCTGATGAAGGTCAGTTGGCAGGTGAAGCTGGTGAGTTTTAGTGGTGAAATGCACCTTTGTGCCCAGCGCTGAAAGCCCAGGGATCCTCCTTCCCTGGGCAGGTCTCTGCTTGAGGTCACGCATTCCAGGCAGGGTGAACACATCCAGGGTTATTCCACAGTGGCTTGGGGAGGTGGATGGGACCAAGAGAGGGAACAGCCTCCCCTTCAGTGCTTCCAAGGCCTCTTTGGGCAGGACTGTTCACAGAGACTGTTAATGCTCTGCTTTTTTGAAGCCTTGGAGATACATCTGATGCTTTGAACAAACAGCAGCTCTGGAGATGGAGAAATGGGTGGAGGGAAAGCTGCTCCTTTTTTGCAGCTCATTAAAAAAAGAAATCATTAAAATGAATATGCCGGGTGCTTAGTGAATCAAACGTGATCTTATTCACTTATTCTAAACAAACATTTTAATAACTAAGGCAGTAGTGCATGTTGCTGCACATTAAGTTGACGCTGCACATTAAGTTGATGATAGCAAAAATATATTAACACCATCCCAGGCAGCACTTCAGCAGTATCTATGCTATATATTACTATGTATTGCATTTTAGAAACATTTCTGTTGCAGATTTGCTGAAATACTGATGTTAAGGAAATCAAAGGCCATGCACTTGTACTTGTGTTTTAGTTAAATCAATTTAGCAGTGCCTGTAGGGACAGTATTTTTTTTTAATTGTAAACTAATCCAGAGGAAAAAGAAATCTTTTTAACTAGATGTCAATGATAGAAATGTTTCTGTTCTTATAGCTCTTTTAGAATTACTCTTCTGAATTATTTAAATATAAATTTTTTATAGCTGTGTGTTTTAAAAATTAAAAATACAGAGAAAATGAATGCTACCATAGCTGAAAACAAATTAAGGTTAGGATTTTAAAAGAAACTCTAGTTAGAAATGAATCATGATCCTAATTCCTGTGAAAGTCTTGATTTTTTGCAGGTTGACTGCCAGAAACAATTCAGATATCACAGTATGTTTAGGGACACATACATACAAAATAATGGCTAAGTAATGGTAGCTCAGGCAGGTTCCCTGCACACCCCTTAGTCTGGGGAGCAGGCAGGGACTCTGACACTGGGATGCAGTAAGTTCTGACCCTGAAGGAAATGATCTGTCTTGTCACACAGTATGCAAACTGTTTGCTGCATCTGCAGCACCCTGAGGAGTGCAGAGGTACAGGTGTTCTGAAAGTCCTGTTGCTGAAAAAAGAATTCCTGCCCCTGACAGGCAATGTCTCATTTGTGTGGGAGTTCATGAATGTTGTGGGGGAAAAAAGTCTACCCTGTGAGAGTGTGCTTCCAGTGTAATAGTCAATTTTGGGATTTCTAGCACGTTGTTTTTAAGCCAAGCGCAGAAGTCACTTCCAGAGTCTGTGTAGCTGTATATAAATTATCCTCGGGCAGGTACTGGGCTCAAGCAGCACAGCCTGAAAGCCAGGGACAGGTGTGAAGAGAGAGCATACAGCAAGTGACATGGAGACCATTGCAATCAACTTTGCTGGACCTCAGTCAGTTGTGGTATTTCTGTTCTGACTAGAAATGTGTGAGAGCACAGGTAGAATAGGTACCACAGTAGCTCTGGACAGAGTTAGCCAAGGTCTAACCAGGCACATTAGCCTGGATTTAGCAGTGATGCTGCAAGAGTCAGCATGACAGTGGAATCCCAGCAGGGGCTTTTGGCAGGTAGGTAAAGGAGCAGAGCTCACACAGTTCTGTCTGGGCTCAGTGGTGGTCTGTCGTCTGTATTGAGAACCTATTGTGTGACATACAGGAATTTGGGAAGAGAACAATATTTGCAACTGAAACTTAAGGAAATTTATACATTGCTAGCCCCAGCTGAGAGCAGGAGAATTAAGTGATATGCCAAAATTGTGGTATTAGCCCTTTTGTATCATACTGGTATGACTCAGCTTTGACCTTTCTGCTGCATTGCTCTGAGAATTCACATCAGCATATCTTAGCAGGGGAGCTCAGTGTGTCTTTACAAGTTTCTGCAGAGAGAAAGGCCATTCCACATGTGCAGTAACACCAAATTATAACATGCAGCATTTTCTAGGGTTGAGATTGTCAACATTAAGTGCCATGATAGAAGCAGAGGACAATTAGAGATTGCTGAGCCACAACACAGCTGGAGGAGAGGGCAAAACCCCAGCCTTGCCCAGTCCTTCAGCGTGGGTGGCACGAAGAGGCAGTAGAACACATTTAGCAGTTAGGGCAGTACACTCTGCCCAAGCCTCTGAACTCTGGCCTCTCTAGAAAGAGATCATCACATTGGATGGAAATATCCAGCAGAGCACAGTTGGGTCACGCTGTGGCAGTTGTCACAGCTTTCAGAAGGACCTTCTCATGCTTTAGTACTGCAGAGTGGTTTCTGACCCACTGTACAGTCATGAGCCTCCTGTTCCATTCTGAATTTGGTTCCTTTTCACTGTGAGTATTTGTGCTAGCACAGGGTATCCCCAGCACAGTCCAAAATAATCTCTTATAAGTCAGTAAGAGATTAACTGCCCTGGATACTTCAGCTTCCTGAAGTAATCATCACACCTTGAAGTGGGCTCAACTTTTGCAGTACTTGGTAGACAGTGCAGGGTTTATTTTGGAGTGCTGTCTCTGCCAGGGTTTGTTTTTTGTGATTTTGTGCTGCTGAAGTTGGGTCCTGTGCTGTTCCTCACCCTTCTGTTGCATCTGTTAGCCCATAACCTATCTGCACCACAGACTGACAAACAGCTTCTGGCTCTAATGAGCTTGGAAACCCTGAGGAAGGCAGTGTTGCCCTTGCTGCATGCAGGAATAGAGGATAATAGTTCTGTGTTAGTTATAATTCGGTTGTGCTCATTACTTTTAGTAGGGCAGGCAGTACCCACAAAGCTTGTTATGAGTGAAATGTGAATGAAACAAGCTCATGCAGAAATTCATTATAACAAGCTCGGTTGTTTAGGGGTCCTGAAGCTGCCTCCCAAACTCCTTTTGAGTAGATGCATTTAAGATTCTACTTTGTTGGCTTGTGAATTTTTGTGGCCTGATCCATTGTGCTGGAGCACATGTGGGAAAGAGAGGTAATATTATTCTTTGATTATGAGAAAGGGAGGCATAGCAGAAAAGAAGGTTTGCAGCAGGATCCCAGCAGAGGAGCTGTTTCAAAGGGTTTGGCTCCTGCATAGACTGTCTGATATGAAGAAACCTGGCCAGTAAATGCAAACCAACCTTTTCAGTTGGTGTAACTGACTGGAAGAGAGCAAAGAAGCAAAAGAAAGAATCAAAGGCAGGAAGGGTAGAAGGCAAAAGAAGCATTAAAGGCTCAGATGTCTTAATTCTCGGGAGACTGTCAAATAGCATGGCAAGTATGTTTGCCCTTTTCATGTCTGAACATTTGGCATCTAGAAAAATGCAGAGGAGAGGTCCTGTTTCCTGTGCAGAGAAGGGCTTTGGCTATTTTGTAAGCACTACTTCTTTCAAACAATTCACCACTCCCAAACTGATTATTTAGGGGCTTAGTTTGGCAAGGGACAATGATAGAAGCCTTGAAGACAGCAAAGTTAGGATAAAGTGGGCACAAACAGAGCAGGCAACAGGTCCCCTGAATGCAGATGGGACTACAAGGAAGAAAAATCAAGCTTTGGCTGGTTCAGGAGAGTGATGTGGTTTGGGACAAAAGTCGTTTATGTGTGTACACCTATCCAAAATGTCCATCAGTCTCTTGGTGGTAAACACAATCCTGGATGTAGCATGCATCAGACATCATACATCTATAAATTTGTTCCTTTATTAAGACTGATATAAGAAAAACAGATATAAGACTCATATAAGAAAAATATATTATTTCAACTAGTGAGGTTCAGGCTGAGCATTTCCCAGCTTCTCCCCAAAATCCAGCTCCTCCAAACTTGCATTCCATAAATCTTTGCCCCCACATGTCCCTGTTAAACAATTCTGTTCCGCTGGGTTTACGTTAGTGATGGGTATGCCTCCTTGCTAATTTCTGACCAAGTTCTTTTGTTGCTACTGGTAAAAGAGAACATTAATATTGCTTGTTGGTTTTGATGTTTCAAAGGAGTCACGTAAAAAGAGCACAAAAGCCCAGAATTGTTTTGGACAGAAGTCCTAAAATTAACAAAGTATTCAGCGTTCTTGTTGAATACCTAATGTTTCATTCTGTCACATTTCATGGTCTCTTTTACTTATCTCTCTACCTCTGATTCTTCTTTTTCCCTATCTCACCTTTGCCTTCAGAGTGTTTCTCAGCAGCAGTGTGTACTGCCTGAGCAGCCACCATGGGGTTCTGAGCTCAGCTTCAGTTTTCCTGTTGGGATGTACCTCCTCAAATGGCTGCACTATAAGTGTTTAATATCACTGCCAATGATACCAAATCTGCTGCAGTCTTCAGGCTGCTCTAATAACCCAAGTTAATGATGATGTACACTTGTACAGGAAAAAAACAAACAAACAAAAACCTTTTTATGTGCTGTTCAATGCCAACCTGGTTAGCAGAGCTCAGTTACCACTTAAAATACTGGTAATAGCAAAAGGAAAAGGGAAGTATGATCAAATAATGAAATTATAAACATGAATACATAAATAGTTGCACAGGAGTTCTTACATAGTTCTTTTGCTAGAGTTGTAGTGTTACTTATTTCATTTAAGCCAGAAAGTGGGTTTTTTTTACTCCCATATATTTTGAACTTCTTTTTGACATTTTGGACGTGGACAAAATGTTAACAGTTCTTGAAGAAGAAAATACAATTCTGTTTCTGCTTGTGCTACTCAGAAATTCTCACTCTGTTGGAATTAAAACTTGCTCCCATGTATGTTCCTAAAACAACACATGAACCCCAAAAGTTTTTAGTAACATCCTTATTGCATCTTGTGTTAAACAAAACAAACAAAACAGTGGAATATATGCTATTTATTTTTTTCTAAACATAAACGTGGGATTTTGCTATTGTTTGATGTGATACTCTTGGTGCAAGTTTTTCAAAGCTTGCAGAAAATGATTTGTGTTCATAATTTATGTACATATTTGTAGAAGGTCTCAGAGATAAGTTATTAATACAGGAAATAATTTTTGGTTTGCTGCTTTAACGCAAAGTTACACTAAACTAATTTTAATGGCTAATGACCAGCTAAATTGAATTATCACAACGCATAGAGGAATAGAGTTGTCTTGTGCACAAATATTTGAAAGAAGCCTCATAATGTATGCTGCCCTCCATTTACCAGAGCTGTGCTTGAAATAGAACACCAGGAGTTCCTCTAAATTTCTGGTAACCATGACAACTGCTACTTTAGTGCTATTAGCCCAGTGTAATTGAGCCGAGTGGGTTGCTCCTGGTAATTTTTAGCTTTCTCGAGGTGATCGCAGCTCTAAATTCCATTTAGGATCTGTGTCTGAGATGGAATTTCACCCTGAAACACTCTGTGTGCCTCACAGGGTGTTTGTTTGTGGGGAGTATCCCAGAGGGGTGTGAGGGGCAGGTCTGGGATGAGCTCTTGGCGGGGCCGCCACTGCCACTTGCGCCTCGTGGTTGCCGTGCAACCACTCCCTTCTCCCAACTCATGGAGCTGAGATTCCCATCCACACCATTTCCTCTCCTCTTACCCCCCTTCAGTGTGTTTTGGACACTTACACACACACACCCCCTCGCTCTCTCTCTCTGTAGCTATTTTTTGTTCACTCCTATCACTGTGGAACTTAGTTCCTCGTAAAACTCGGCGTAAAGATGGTGACAGATGTACTCGTGAAAATGGATGGGTGTTCTATACCCTGTGCAGGATCTGGGGCTGGGTTAATGTTTAAATTAAAAAAAAAAAAAAAAAGTAGGTAATTTCTGTGTCATCAGCTGATATGAAAAACAATGTAGAGAGAAAAAAATGTTTTTTAAAAGCTGCAGACACACTGAAAACTAAGTGAATCTGAGTTGGAAGTAAAGATAATAAATGAACCTGAATGGAAAAAACCAACCAAACAACAAAACGTGAACTCAGTTCAGGAGTGTACCCTCGCTGAAAATTTTTCTTCTTGAAAAGACTAACAAAATTAGACAAACCAGGAGTCTAATTCTATTCTCTCGTGTCATCTGTAGTTATCTTTTAAGGCATGGTGGTGCAAAAAGGGAATCAAATTACATTTATAGGATTAAAAGCTTTGCTCTTGTTTGTACAAGTTGCCAGCAATGAAAAATTTTATCCAGAGTGATAAAAGCTGCAAATATGTAAGATGCAAGTGAATGCAGGAGGGAAAGCCAGTACAAACAGTTTCTTTTAAATGGATGGAAGACTCGTCAGCAGCAGGAATTTTGTTTGAGTACTTCAGTTTATGCATGGATTTATGGCAGGACAGCAGTGTATTGGGGGCTGTTTTGTCATCTAGAACCTTTTTGGAATGCAATTTGTCACTAGTTTCTTGCAATAGTATATTTTACATTTATCTTAAGCTTAGCTTATTTGACAGAGAAGAAGAAAACCCACCAGTATTTAAGGAAGCAACTTCTTTGAACTATTTTTAGTATATTTTTATTGCCATTCAAAGTAATTTCAAAAATCTTCAGTTTTTCTTAATTTAATAGGTACCATATCTTACCAGCTAAAGTTTAATTTTTTCCTAGAGTTTCATTGTATCTTCTTTGTACGTTGTTGCAGCTCAAGATAAATATTACCGTGCCGAAGGTGGACAGCTAAAAGATAGATTGGCTGTAGATTTGTTTGCTGGACCATTTTTTATCTGTTCATTTTGGCTGCAAGCACATCACTAAAATAACAAGCATTGTAGGTTCTTTAAAGGGTAATACTGAAGATTATTTTAGTAGGTTTAAAGTTGTTAGCTAGTTCATAGTCTTTTTGAGGACAAATTTTCCAAGCTTGGATGCACACACACCATTTGGCATGAACAAGTCTGTTCTTCAAAGACCTGGATCTGAAATGGTTTAGGATCTTTTGGAAAAATTTGAGTGTTAATATTTAAGAATTCTAATGTGATTATAAGTACAGAGACCTCCCAGCCACTTTGAGCTGGAAATGTGCACTTTGGAAATCCTTCTGTCAGATGCCACTTAAACCTGACGGTCCCTAAAACTCACATTTGTCAAAGATTTGCCTCAGGTATGACAGTGCTCAGCCCAAGAGAATTCATGCCTGCTGCAACTATTCCATCATCTGGGTGGGATTTTTAGAGATTGTTCACAACCAAAGGTGATCTTTTTTTTAAGGAACAATTTCAGAGGTTAAAATACTCTCTCTGGGGTACAGGAGACAGGTGTGGAAAGTCTCTTTTCTCCTTAAGAAGATGTGAAACCAGCTTGTGTCTATAGAGTTGGGACTGTTTTGCCTGGAGAAGAGGAAGCTTAGAGGGAATGTGATCGAGGTAAATATCTGAAGGGAGGCTGCAAAGAGGGCAGAGCCAGGCTCTTCTCAGTGCTGCCCCGTGGCAGGACCAGAGGCAGTGGGCACAAAGTGAAAGACAGGTTGTAGAGTCTCCACCCTTGGAGGTATCCCAGCCCTGTCTGGATAGGGAAAATGCTGTTCTCTAGCTGAATCTGGGGGACTCTGTTTGAGCAAGGAGCTGGAAAGGATGACTCCCTGAGACCCATTCCAACCTCATCCATCCTGTGATTGTATGGCATCCCAGGAAACTGCCCTGACACCTGATGTGCTGGCTCTGTGAAAATGCTTTTGTTTCTTCATCCAAATTGTCACTAGTAGAAAGGAAATAATAAATATTAGCTTGTAAAAGAAAGAAAGAAAGAAAGAAGTGATCAGGAGATTTTTTTTGTGGCTTTATAATCTAGAACGTTGGACGTAGCCAAGAAGAGTGGAGTTGAGGGTTTAAAATGCAGAAAGATCCATTCGAACACATGCTGCAGGTCCTTTCTCCAAGGGATTTACCCTAAACACGAGGTTAGAGAGACTTAGTATCACTCCAACTTAGTTTAATTGCTCCACAGAAAGTGGAATGACCCTGAAAAGCAGGACTGGAAATAATCACACCAAGCTGGCTGGTAGTTGGCTCTCTGGGGAGATCAGGGAAGATTGAACTCATGCTCCCTCTGTCCTGGCTGAAGGTTTTAACTCCTGCACTACTGGCTAAAAGAGAAAAACAGTGCTGCCTTGCACTAATTGTGTTCTGGAAGAAATGGCAGGTCCCCTTGCCTCTTATTGCAGTGTTTTATTTTGCATAAAATCCAATAGATTCCTTCTGGATGCTTTAAAGAAAACTTCTCATTCTGATGCTGCAATGTGTTTTACCAGTGAATAGAGGATTGACGCACCAGTAGAAATACAAACTGGTTTGGGAAAGAAAGTTTTAGTTTGTTATGGTGCAGAAGGTCAAGCCACAAGTGGGAATTAGTAAATCCAAACATCATTTTAATTATTTCCCTCTGGTATTGATGCCATGGAATGAAAGGTTGTGGATCTCTGTGACTCTGAGATTTCATATTTGTTTCTAAAAGGTGTATGAACCAGTGTATTATTTAAAAAATACCCTTTTTAAGACTTGATCTGTTATTACTTTTTCCAGACTGTGTTTTCTGTTTTATATGTCCTTATACTTCTTTAGTGTAGTGACAGAGAGAAAAGTCCCTAAAATATTAAGTAGCTTCTTCAATGTGATTTCCATCAATTTCAAACCAATGACTGAATTTAGAAAATTGGTTGACCAGCTGAATTCTAAATATTATGCTATCTCAGTCAGTTTGCTGTCATGTGTCATATGCACTGACTTTTTTCAGAACCTGTAAAAACATAGAAGTAAATTAATCATTTTGATTGAACTTAATTTTTTGTACAACATCCAGCACATGAAGAGGAGTGCTTTTGTGATACTTCTCTGTATTTATTTTCTGCACAAATTAAAATACAAAATCCTAAAAGGATTTTCTTCTTCGAACTGAAGAACAGATTTAGTTAAGGAGTCATATGCAAGCACGATGTAAAAATACTGAATCCATCCATGCTTCTGTATGCAATACATTGGCTGTTAGTTGTGCTTTCCACAGTTTTCAGGAGTTCCTAGATGTAGTGAACCCTGGCATCTGGAGAGGATAGGCACTCAGTGTTGTGAGGACGTAGAGAAAACCATTAACATCAATCATTTCCATCTGCAAAGTCTATCTAAAAATGATGCCTGAGTCAGCCTGTGCCTAATTTCATCCTAGTAAATAGTTTCTGATCTGAGAAAAAGGTAGAATTAATTGTGGTTCAGAAACATCGCATTAAAATACTAAAAGTTTCACAGAAAAATAGTCAATTGCTTCATTTGCTTATTTAGCAAAAATAAGTTTTTGCTTAATTTACTCAATTAAGTTGCGGCTTTATTAAAAAAGCAAATATTTTGCTGACAGTTTAAAAAGGTAAAAGTGCTTTCTATTAATGTAATTGAAAGATTTGAATCTTCTTTGGAAAGAAGGAGGTGAAAAAAAAACCCAAAAATGATGAAACACTAAGAGGCTTTAAAGTTGTGGGCAGCACTTCCATAGTGTTGTTTCCATGAGCGAGTTGGAATGTGGCTGAAATACCTGTTTTTGGAAAAGAGAAGAAAAATGCACCAGGTTATGAGAGTATTCCTCTTTCTGATTAACCCCCTTGACTGTGCATTACATGTAAGTTTTCCACTGTTGTATGTGTTTTTTCTGGCTGCACCATCTGTCTCAGCCTTAGTAGCAGGGTATTCCTTGGAGCCGTATCTTTTAACGCATTCTTACAACTGGGGGTAGATTTCTCTGAAACAGTTTTTGTTTCCATTTTGACTGCCAGCAATTTACATCTTTTCCTCAACCTTTCCCTTCAGGTGCAGAAACCTGACGTTTCCTGAGAGCCTCCCCGAGGTGAGCATCGTGTTCATATTTGTCAACGAAGCGCTCTCGGTGATCCTGCGCTCCATCCACTCCGCCATCAACCGCACCCCTGCTCACCTGCTCAAGGAGATCATCCTGGTGGATGATAACAGTAACAATGGTAAGAGGGTTTGAGTCTTCCCCCTGCCTGCCCTGAGGCTGGGTCGTACAAGAGAACCTTCAAATTCTGGCTCTTGCTCATCGTTTTGGCCTTGCAGATGTTATTGGTGTTTTTTTGCCATTCTTCATCGCACACTCCTGCTGGGATGGAGAAGGGTGGTAGAGGTATGAGGTAGAGAGAGGGATGATCCCACACTCTACACAAGTGGGGCATGTTTAAAAGTGTGTACAAAAGACAGAATGTTTGAGGTGCCTGGCAAGCAGAATTTTGAATGTAACAATAGATCAGACCTAGCAAGTTTTACTTTTAGTGCTTCAGGCTGTTTTCAGGCTGGTATAGTTTCTGTGCTTCTCCTGTTTCCACTGTATGATTCCATGTGTGTACTCTCTGTTTTATATAAAATGTCTTTCTGTATTTCTTAGACTTCCCCTTTAGATTTCCAGTTCTCCTCTCCTCATTAGCAGCACTTACCTTGCTGCTTCTCTGCTGTCTGTGCTCAGATGTTGCTCTCCATGATCAGAAGGATTGCACTGCCCATCTCTGATGGCTCAGGGTGTTTGTCAGTGAGGCCATGCTGGGCACTACTTACAAGTCTTATTTTCTAGCAACTTTAGCAATGACATTTTAATAAGTATAGAATGCTGAACTTAAAAGAAAAATTCTGCTGTCATGGGGGCATTAATTCTGAACTGCTAAAATACAAGGAGAATCTGAATTTATCCTGTTGGAGGAAAAAGCTGAACAAAGGGCTTCTATTATCCTTGCCATCATGAGTGCTGTTACCTGGCTATATCCCTGTAGCTAAATCCTGTGACTTGCTGCTGATGTGTCTAAATTATTACAGAGAAGAAACTTATTGCGAAGCAAGTAAGTCAGTTCCCCACCCCAGGCTATGCACATCATTGTGTCCTCTTCTGCTAACTATAAATGAAGGAAAAACTGCAATCCTGACTCTTTAAAGTACAAAACTCAACAACTTGGTGTAGGCCTAAGCCTTAAGTTTTGTCCTCTCTCTTATGCAACATGTTGCAGTTTGATAGAAAAGAACACAATGATGAAATACAGCTTTGTCTGGTGGACTTGGCTGTGATTGTGTGGATCCACTCCTGCACCTTTCAAATGGGAACTCAAAGAATCTGAGTAGTTGGTGGTGCTGCAGGGTCTGAGGTGTCTGGACATTGATAAACTGGCCACAAAGCAGACATAAAGGGAGAGAAATAGTCTGGTGGAAAATAAGTGGCTTCTAGAGTTTGAGTCTGGTGCTGTGTAGTTTACAGGCAGTTATTGCAGTGGGCACATTGCAGAGCAAAGTCAGAAATACCAGTGCTTCTGAGAGCCTGTCATCACTGCCATCAGCTCTTTGCACTGTGCTCTACAGGCTTGTCAGAGTTACTCTTTTTCATTATTTCGTACCTGAAATAGATCAGAAATCACAGGAACTACTTTATCTTTCAGGAAAACCTGTCCAGCCACATTTTTTTTGTTAGTACCAGTATGGGTATGGTACTCTGTAATATTTTTATGATTTGCTGTGCCTTTTATTCAGGCTTGCCTTTCTTACCCTTCAGTGCCTTAAATCCTTGGGTTCCTGGCCCCAAGCAGGGAGACAGAAATTGAGAGGAAGGTAACCTTTGGTTTGGCTGCCTTGGCTTGGTGTTACATGTCATTTTATACAAAATCACACTGTGCAGAGCTATAGTTAGTCTCACAGAAAAATTCAGCCCTCTGCAGGGTTTTATGCTACTCCTCTAACCCTTTCTCTGGCATCTCTTTCCTGCAGTACTAAATTAGATTTCTACAGTCCTCTTTATTCCATAATGTATGCTGAAGACCTGGTAATAGGCAGATATTTGGAGCAGATGGATGTTTGGAATGGGAGCGATTGTAAGATGATTTATGGGCTTTCCTACTATTAGTTTAAATCTTGAAATATTTATTTTGAAACTTACTTTTCCTTTTACAAAATTCTATTTTCATTTTTTTTTTCTCCCTTCTAGCATTGCTGAGATGAATCCTTTATATTTAGTGTCATTCTGTGTTTTTCTTAGTAGCTCTTTAGCCTGCAAATGTTGCTGCTTGTAAGATAAGTGGGTTATTCTGGGTTTCCCTGTAATGTTACCTGAGGGGGCAAACACTTGGTTTGTGCTTGCAGTGGGCTCCAGCTCTGCTTCTCACAGGGATTTGTCAGAATCCTAATTAAAAGTGGTATTTTTACTCTCAGGCTTTTGCCAGGGATTGGCAGCTTCTCTTAACTTGATGCAAGATTTCTTTCTGTGGTGCCACAGCCATGGGCTTCACAGGCAGGAAACATCACACTGTGGGAAATGACTGGAAAGAAAAAGTGATCCCAGAGATCTGGCAGAGTCCAAATGGGCATGTTTTAATGAATCCCAGATTTCTGTATTATGGAAAAGAGCAGTGCAAGAACTAGATGTTTGGCTTTTTTATTTTAATTCCAGAAGGCTGATTTCAGAAACCATAAATTCAAATAAAGGGTCAGAGTCTGTACATTTGTCTTGAACAATATGTGCTATGGTATTTTACTTAATGTACTTCAAGGTATGTCAAGCAAATTATCTCTGACTTTCCCTAAACCTCGATGCAGTTTTTCAAATTCCCAGTTATGTTTCAGGAGACCCCAATTGCTCTCTGTGTGAAGTTTCCCTTTTTTAAAATAAATGTTTGGAGTAGGAAAACTGTGAAAAAGCTGCGTGTACCATTTAAAAGCAGAAAATAGATTTTGCAGGTCCTAAAATTTTGATCCTTTATTTAATAAAGCCATTTGCATGGCTTAATGTGTGTATTTCACCATACCATCTTTTCTGGTGAAATTCTGATGAAGATTGCTCTGAATTGTTTCATAAATGCTGATAGGTACATTAGTAATAGAATTTAATTTAATTGAAGGATAAAAAAAGGTACATTTCAGTGACTACCTGTGTACTGTACAATGAGAACAAAAGCTTTATTAAAACAAGACAAGTATCAGTGCTGTTTATTTGTGTCTCATCTGGGTCTTAGTCATGTTGGTGACTAAACAACTGCACAGATTTCAGATGTTTTACTGTATTTTTTAAGTGTCAGGTCAGAATCTTTCCTGTTCTTCTCTCCTTGGTGAGATAATGTACATATAAGTCTGCAATTTGACAATATAATTATTTAATTTTTTTCCTTCAAAAGGAGCAGAATTTAATTTTTATTTTCAGTGAAGAGGGTTAAAAAAATTTAAGTGACCACACCCATGACTGCTGGTGGTTAATTAGACCACAGAAACATATTCAGAAGCATTGCCTGAGCTGGAGACTGCTGGCATTGTGGTATTTGCCCCTGGTTTGTGGCATCTTGCCCTTTGGAGACAGAGGGATGACCTTCTGTGCCACTGGAGCCCTGGCTTGGCTTCGGAGTCTTTTTGCTGGCATTGAGCACCACTGCATTACAAAGTACTTCTTGAAGGTGTTTTCAGATGGTTTGAAATCTCTCTAACGAAGCTCATTGTGAGCCATGATGAGTTCAGCTTCATGGGGAGGCAGTGGGCATTAGCGTGTCCAAAGTGCGCCTTGCAAAACTGAATACTGTAGCAGTAATTATCATCCTCCAGGACATTTTTGTTTCACATTACAGTTAATAATGTTGCAGCAGAGGCTCAGATTTTGCAAGGTTCCTTCCTTTTCCTTGAAGCATTACTTATGAATGAAATATTCCTGCATGTTCAATGTAATAATTCTCATTTTGCCCTGAGATTTCTGTGAATACAGCTACTGAACTGCAGTGGCAATGCTGGGTGTCACAGGACGTGAATTTTACTTCTTGCAGTGTTGAGAATTAGCACAGACTGGTAAAAAGTGGGTCAGGTGCAATCATATCACCTGTGAGAGGATGTCCTCAAAACAGGGACTGAAAAGAAACTTTTCTAAAAGCATCCAGAGCTTTTCATTAAAAGGGGTATATTTCTTTGGTAATTCTGAAGAGATATTTGGGTATGGAAGATTGTGTGATTCTTTTTTTTTTCTTTACAAAAGCAGTGATGAATAAATCTCAAGACTACTGTTCAAATGCATGGTAGATTTCACAGCACAGTGTAATTTGAAGATGGCTTACTTGTAAGTCATACAACTATGAAAAACCTATTGATGGCAATCTCCTAGGGAAAACCTTTTGTCTTGCATTCTTTCTGTTTGGATTCTTCTTCTTCTTCCCTTACCTGAATGTCAGGAAAGTTCCAAGACAAAAAGAAAGATCTGAAAGCAAGGAAATAGGCCAACTTTATCCAAACCTGCATTCATTTTTGGGCTGTGATTTATGCACTGGGAAGGCTTTACTTTATCTGCCTAGATTGATTCTCTGCATTAGTTAAAGGTCTTGATGCTGAAATCATTCTTGCACAGTCTTTACACAAGCAAGCTCTTAGAGGGGATTGACATGACAGGGATTGACATGAAAAGAGGGCTGTGCAGTGCTGGTTAGAAATTAGGTGCTAAAAAGCAAATATTTATGTATAGAGCAGGAAATCTGTTCCCATTGTGGATTTGAGAACAATGTTGGCTGCTGTTACAAACTCTGCATTTTACTTTAGTAACACTTAGCGCTGCAACTTGAATTAATGAAGGCAATTCTTTGAGCATATGTCTGCTGCTACGTGTTGTGTGCCTCTGCTGGGACTGCAGTGAGGTGTGCCAGCTACTGTGGAAGCATCTGAAAAAACAGAAGAAGGAAATAACTGGAGGCAAACCCTTATCCTCTGGCCATCTGTTCCAGCCACCAACAGAAGTTAGAGCATAATGTTCTTATTCAGGGCTCTGAGAGACTGTCCTGGCCATGCAGTGCAGAACTCTGGTGGAAAAAAAATGAACTACTAATGTAAATAGGCTGTAAGATTTTTATGAGGACACTGGGTCCTGAAGATGATGTCCTAGGCTGGCTGTAGACTGTTGTCTCCTCTTGTCAGTCTGTGTGAATGTATTTGATTCCTGCTTTAGAGGGGAGAGGTTGTGGAGTAGGGTATCAAAATGAAGTGAGAAACAGAGCAAAGAAGAAAAGCACACAAAGAATGAGGCTCTTTGTCCAAATTACTCTTCCCCCTAGTTTTTGTTCATGTTTGTTTGGTTGGTTTTGTTGTTGTTTGGTTGGGTTTTTTGTTTGTTTGTTTGTTTGTTCTTTATCACTCTTCACACCTTTTTCTCCTTCTGTGTTCATTCCTTCTTCTTTTCATCCAGGGGTGGTCTAGTTCCTTTATTATCTCACCCCCCTTGCCTTGCCCTCCTTCTGCCCTGGCAGTCTGCCTTTTTAAATGCTCACTCTCTCACCCTCATTCCCTGCAACTCATCCTTCTTTGTGAGCTTGTGTCCTTCAGCTGGGTCTCCATTTTGCATGTTCTCAAATTCCTGTGCCTCTTATCATCTCCTCCATCCCACTGTTTGCTGCACTTTCTCACAAACTGCATTCCTCCATCTCCCCCATCTCACTGTTCAGCTTTCCCTTGCTTTTAGCAGCAGGAATTAAACTCCTGCCTGAATCATCCCTTCCTGCCTTCCTCTACCCCCAGTAATAGTCTGTTTCTTCCCTTTTTTAGGCATATTTTTTATCATTTCCTGCTTTCTTCCTTTTCCTCTCCATTGCCTCCTTTTCCTACATGTTTTTCCATTCTCTTTTGCTTTCATTTAAGAATAATTATGAAGTATCCTTTTCATTTAGCTTTCCTAACTGCCCTGTGCCTGAACTCCACAGTCCACCAGACTCAAGGACTCTGATTCCATCCCACGAGGGGGCAGGGATAGCATCCCTTGCTGGAGGCAAGCCTCTGGTTTTGTGGCCTCATCATTATAGCTGTATGAATGTTGTTCCATAACCAGCATGGAGTTTTATATTGGGAACCATCACAGTCTCCTTTCTTTATCACTCCAGTGGAAAGTCCTTAGCTTTCCTTTTCTGGGCAGTGAGGAGAGTTCCAGTGCTGTGGGACCATGTGCCTCTGTGGAAGCTCTGTGTGCTCCAAAAGTGTTGGCAGTGACAAAGTGGCCTTTCAGCAAAACAGTTACTTTAAATCTTGTGCAATACACCATAGTTCAGTCTGTTGGTATGGCTGGAAAAGCCACATCTCAATGTGTGTGCCAGCTGATAGCAGAACCTCTGTCCACATCAGGGGGCAGCTGTGCAGGGCAGAGCTTTTATTGCAGCCTCCTGACATCAGACTTTATGACTCAAGCATTTAGAAAATGCTATGAATTGAATCTTCCCCTAGCCAGCAGTGCCCAAAAGTTAATGTATAGCCATGTTATCTTTTATTCCATTTGTCAGGTAATTCAGCTCCTTCAGTTCTGACCCACTTGCAGTGTTGCAGTCTGATAAAATACCTTTTCCTGTGTCAGATTCAGCACACCAAGTCTACGAGGACTGGCCTGGCTTCATGGTGTCTCTGTTTTACCTTCAATCCCAATGCCCCAGTTCATGTTGTGCTTCTGTTTCACATCTCCTGTCTCCCCTGAATGACAAGGAGTTCAATGCACAGTCAGGGTGCTCTTACTCTTCCTCCCCATGCCTGTCCTGCCACCTTCTTGTGACACAGCCCTAAGTGTGAGCACACTCATATGTGCCCTCATGTGCCTGGCCACAGCAAAGCCTGAAATGGATGAATAAATTACAATTCCAGTTTCTAGGTGACTATAAATAGCTGCCCACTGGCACTTTGGGGTATTCTGGAAGAATGGTTTGGGTGAACTTAGAGAAAATAGCATCACCTGTGTCAGGTGTGATTCAGAAGACAAATGTGAGCACACTTAATGGCTGCAGTCACATTCACTGGGAACAGACTTGGTTTAAGTTCTTCTGGTAGCAATGAGGAATTCACCCTGTGTACATCCTGGCTGTGAGGATGCCCAGCACATAAATACTGCCTTGGTGCACTTCTCAGTACCATCACTGTGATTTTAGCCTCAAAATTAATGTCTAGAGAGCTCTGAGAAATGGCTTTATTGAAAAACCTTTTTCTTTTCCCCATTTTTTCCCCTCTCACATTTGTCAGATTATTTTGACTTCAAAAATTCTTGAATGGTTTCTGTTGCTAATGCTGTCAAGCACATGTCACTAAATTCAAGTAGCAGCCACTGGTATAGATTTGGTGCAGTGACAAACATTCATGTAGAGCTCAGGAGAAAAGTGCCAATATCTGTTGATGTCAGCAAGATACTGTGCTTTGATCAGATTATTTCCTTTTGAGGTCTTTTCCCATGAAGTCTTTGGCAGAAATTGTATTTGAAATATTCTAGTAATGTAAGCTCTTATGAGCCTGAATGACTTCTTAAAGGATTTCTTTCTCTTTCCTTATCAAAAGAATGGCCCTTATAATTGAAAGAGTTTGACAGGGTGTGGGAAAATACTCTGTAATATCAGACAAAGGAGTTAAAGGATTTTGCCCTACAGAAAGTTAAGAAATTAAAATTGTCTTTTAAATGAACTTCATTAAAATGTACCTTTTCTTCTCCACCCAAGCATACTTTTCTTAAAAAGAAAAATGAATAAAAAGATAACGTTCATAAAACCAATACTGAGTTCTTAACTTTAAGTAGTGGTAAAACTTCCTGCCAGAGCTGATAATTTCAAACACTTTAATTTCTTTGTGATAGAACCTCAGAATTCTTGATGTGCTGAAGGGTCCAAGGCGTGATAAGAGATTTGCCTAAGGAAGTATTTGAGAGTGTTCAAGCGTATCAGTTAGCAAAATATATGAATAAATTACAGATTAATCTTTGGTTACCACACAAAGGCACATTTATAGGCATTGCTAGATATTTTAAAGGTACTGTGGAACCTACTCTAAGTCTAAAGTTCAAGTACAAAACATTTTAAGAAAGGATATGTGAATTCTAAAAATCCAAATCAATTCATGTTGGCTTTTCTTTTGGCCTGGTTTTCTGTAGATGTGCTTGGCATTGAGTTCTGTGCAAATGTTCTCAAAGTATTTTCAGTGGCCTTATTTTAAATTACTCGACTTCACTCATTCACTGCTAGTGATTTTCTGGGGATTTTACTAAAATGGTGCTCCTTCCTTTCACCTTGGGAAAGCAACCTATTTAAGGCAGCCTGGGAAAACTTTGGGGAAGGCTCAGTTTAAAACTTTATGGAAAACATGATGAAGGTGACTAAAAGCTAACATTTTCATTTATGATGATGCAATTAACAAGGGAAAAATGAGGACTTAGGGATTAGGCTGTGAGAGAGCAAGAATTCCCTCTTGTTTTTCCTCACCTGGTGTATTTGGGAAAAAGAAGTTTTGTTTCCATTGGGCCTCCATGACCAGAGCTGTTGTTAACACCACTTGGTGTTGTGGAACTCTGTTGTGAGAGTCTCTGGGGGTACATGAGGCCGTATGGATGGAGATACAGGTTATATGCTGAAAATATAAATACCCTTCGTGTTCTTTTTGGTTTTCACAAGTGTCTAGGAGTCTGTTGGGTTTTGGGTAAGCTCTGCAGCCAGCTTCCTACAGAACCAGGCAAGTCTTGCTCTCCTGGCAGTTTGAGGGAGACAGCTTCTGACTGGGGACCTGTGTGGAGCTGAATTCTCCTGCCACATCTCTGTGGCATTTTGCAATGGAGTTTGTGAATAAACTGATGATTTTATTTTTTTTTTAATATTAGTTTCCTTTCAAGCATAATCTGAGAGCAATGGTAGATGCTTTTTGATACCAACTCAAAGGACGATTTGCCTTTCATTAAATTTAAAGGGGTTTGTCTGCACTGCAGTCTGAACTTTCCACTGGGTAATTCAGAATCATGATGAATGCTAAATAATATGGCAGCATGAATCATTGTTGTTTTCGTTTTGGCAGCAGGGAAAACCTTGATGGAATTGCTAAGTGCTTTCAGTTCTCTCCAGATAGCTCAGTGTCGGCTGCTGCATTGTTCCTTTGCTCCTCACTGACACACTCCTTTGGCCCAGTGCCTGTATAATCATTGTTTAATGTTTCAAAAGCTGCCACCTTCTATTTGAAGCAATCTTTTCAAGCAGTGCAAATACCAGCAGATTTGCATACAGTAGAAATAGAAATAATTGGAAAAATCAAGTAAAAAATAAAATAGGAAATGAGATGTTAACAGCATTAATGTTTTATGACAGTGAAAAAAATAATTCTGCATTCAGGCTAATCAAATTGCAGTGAAATTTAAGGAAGACTAAAGATATTTTTGTGGCTAAATAGATGGTCTGTCAGTCTTACAAGCTATGAAATAATTATTCCTCCTGACCTATTGCTCCTAATCTCAAGCTTTGCTCATGTACACGAAGTGGAAAGAGAACAACAAGGTCTTCTAAAATGAGAAACAAGTTGCAACTCATTTGCCAGCAAATAAACAAGTTGACAACTTCTCTGCCAGGAAATAAACAATGATTTCTGTTTTTTATTACCATGAATGACTGCAGTGTCAGTACTTGAAAAATGTATTTACATTCCCACGTCAAATAAGTGACTGTGATTCCCTGCCTTGTAGTGTTATTATTACTGTATGGGCAACAAGTCTGAAACATCTCCCCATGGCCTGCTTCTTATATGCAACGTCTAGGATTACATTTCAGTGATATTTGTGCCCTTGAAACTTCTTTGTTGGTAGTTCATAGGCTTTGACATCCAGTTCAAAACATGCAAGTGAAACTGGGTAGCTCTGGTTTTGTGTTTTCTCTCCTCAGCTGTCTCTGTTTCCAAAGAAATATTTTTTCTCTATACCAATTTCCCTCCCCCTCACAAATAGATAAAACTCAAGGAATACCAAGGCAAAAGTTGTGGGTATCATTAGTATCTCACAGGCAAAGACAAAATGTATTCCACAATTAGCTTCAATTTTTATTAATGCTGTTTGTGCTGCACAGTGTTCTGTAAAAGGGCAAGAACTGAATGAAGCTGTGCCATGAAAACCTCTGGAATGCCTTGTGTGCAAGAGGGAGACCTGCAAGGCTCCAAAGGTTCCTGTTCTTCTCGGAATAAGTCTTATGGCATCTGAGCTTGGAGCATTAGTCCTGTGTGAGAAAAGAGACTTTAGGAAAGCTTTTTCACCAGAAAAATTCAGCTGTAGCATAGCCAAGGAAAAAAAAACAACCAGTAGGGTGGTTAAAAGAAAGGGGAGATTTTTTTCAACTGAGAAGCAGAGTTTGTGCAGAATTCTCTTCTCCTGGGGAGGCCAAAGACTGACTAAGGACAAGGGAAACAGGGTTATGTTGCCTTTCTTTTTTTTTTTTTTTTTCGTCTAGATCTGCACACTGCTAAAGCTATCTGAGGTAAACAGTGTCTGACTTTGGAAATGTTCATTTAGTCTGTCTCCTTGCTTCAGCAATTATATCTCCCAGAGGAGAAGAACATCACAAAATAATGAAGTTACAGGAAACCTCAGTGGCTTCTTAAAAGGAACACCATCACATGTGGACACAGAATGATCACATAGATCATAGGAAGAGAAGTTTCAGATGAAGTAAGAGAATTTGTACTTCAATTTTACCCTACAAGCCTGAAAAGATCACTTGTTACCCAAATGATATAGAAGTACTTTACAGGTTGCCTGATACTCATTTGACCCTGAGCAGCATTTTACGTAACTCCAACTAAACTTTCACTGATGTACTCTTCTCCTAAAATCTGAGTAAGTTCCTCTATAACTGCATGTCCCAGCAGGAGCTCTGGGAAGAGTTTGAGGGCAGGGAATGTTGGTAGCTCATATCCTTGAGAACACATTGAGCATGGGAACTGCTTGGTACTTCTCTCTCAGATGGAAATTCAGCAGCCTGGAATACTCTGAGCAGGAGCACTTCTGCAGGAGACAGATCAGTAAATCCAGTTTAAAGCAGTCAAAATTACTGTTTTACTGCTTGCTGTAGAATGGGATTTTCTGTTGGTTTTGCAGATGTGCAGTCATAGTACCTGAGGTGAGAATGGCACAATAATTTTAGTGTTCAAGCTTCCACCACAGACAGCTCTTGGTGCTAGTGTGGTGCCTTTCTCAAAAATGATGCTGAGATTAAACTAAGCATGATATACTAAATCTTAAGAAGATTAGATGCATAAAAACTCTCAGTTGAAAATTATTTTTAAAAACAGAAGGGGGAAAAGGGAGTTATTCAGCTACTTAAAAGGTTTTAGGGTTTGTTTTACTTTTATTTTTTCTACACCTTGTTTTATCCTTATGTCAGTACTCCATCTTTACCAAATGTCCAAAGCTTGTAGGTTTTGTTTTTAATTTGTGGACCAATCTTAAAAGGTGCTGACTCCTAGGATTTAATTTTTCATTAGTAGGCTGTGTTCTACAGTGTGCCATAGGTTCTTTCTTGTGACATGGAAAAATATTATTCATAAAGTTGTACAATTTGTCCAGAGGGAGTTACCACCAAATGAAGGAAATCCAGTCCTTCAGTGGTGTTAGATCAGCTCACATAGCCCATGTCCTAAAATTAGAAGTGGTTCATCACTCAGAGAGAGAGTTGTGTTCCCAAATGGATGTGGGAGTGGAGCCTCTGGGATCCTGCCAGCTCTCACTACAAGTTTCAGCTCCTTGGAACTCCCATCTGAGAGCCAGTGGCGTCTTCCAGGAAGAGGATTGCAGAACTGACTCTGAGTCACTCTCAGAGATCTGTAATTCATGCTGCAAGCTCTGCACAGGCTAGCCATGACCAATATTTGCTCTTTTTGCCACTTTCAATTGCACACACAAATTAGGAAGTCAGGGGTCTTTTAAAATTATCTAAAAAGAAAAACCTTAGAGAAGGTCAATTAATAAAATGGTCTGTTAAACTAACCATCATTTTATGGCCCTGAACTTGAAACACTGAGAGAAATTACTTAGATGCAGTAAAATGGAAGAAAAAAAAAACCAGCAAAAGTTGGTCTAATCAGCTTTCCTTATACTGGAAAGTACCCTAGAAAAAATATGCCTGTTGCTTCAGAGTATATCAAACTGAGTTTAATCGACCATGGATTACTGCATAATGGCTCAATCAACTTCAGGCCAGCAAGAAAGAAAGTAGAGGAGTTTTTTTGGTAAAACTATAAAAGAAGATGCACGTTGAATAGTTTGCTTGACTTCCTGGGTTTGGATTATCAAAGTTATAAAAGTAACGTGAAACACAGCAGTGGGTGATTTATCTCTCTCAGGATCTTATGCATCAAGACTTGGCTCTGATGTATAACAAAACATATTTCAAAAATTGCATGAATTTTTATGGTGTTGCACAGTGTTGTGTGGTTTAGGGTTCATATAGAATATTTTCTAGAAAATGCTGAACTCTCTGGATGACTCTGCTCCACTGCTACTCTGGCTGTCTTTCCCCATCCTAATAGAGCAGCAGTGGGGTGATGGATTTAATACAGAACAATGATCACGTCGCTTAGACCAGATGCAACCTGAGTTAGCAAATCTGTGTGCTGGAGATGGATTTTATTTCAATTAATTTTCCACACTCAGAAAGTTTTAGTCGCAGCAGGTTCCTCTGGTTATCAGATCCAGGCTTTCTGCAGGCTTAGCTTCCCCTACCTGTCCATCTCCACTTGGACTAAGGGGATTTCTGATTCTGGTCATTTTTAAAGGTTCGTATCAGTGTGAAACTGCATTCCTGTCTGTGCCATACATACCCATTACAGTAGGAATTCCTGTGATTTATGTAACTGGCTGTGGCAGGGGAAAAGTGTTTTTTCTGCCTTTGTACTATATTTTTAAAATGTAATGCCACTTGCAGTTACCTCTGTAATCAGTTACTCATTCAGTGGTTTCCTGACTGAGAAAGACCTATAAAAGCACCAGTAAGTATAAAATAAATATGTTTCTAGTTTTTAATGGGTCCTTTTAGAAATGGAAGGTCATTCTCTGTGAGTTTTGGATAATTTGATTAAAGATACTTTGGAAATTGAGGAGTAAACTGCCTGCATTATCCTATTACCAGCAGAACCTGTGTTGACTAAGCTTCAGCCCAGGGGCTCAGCAGCATCCCAAAAGGGGTTTGACTAGTGACAGCTGAGAAATACACAAATTATAGAGAATAAATAGCCAGTTTTGAAGGGAGTAGTGAACAGATCTTTGCCCTGTCACTCTAGGTAATGTTCAGTAATTCTAAGAGAACCTCCATGGTAAGGATGAAGCACCCCCAATGCTTTGTCTTGCATCCTCTGGAAAAAATTAGATTTCTCTGTAAATATTCTGCAGGACATACTTTAACACAATTCTAATTCCAACAGTTTCATCTCCCCCAGGAGATGAAACTGTTTCTGTGAGTGAAATGCACAGAAGTGCCTGCAGAACAGGACCAGGAGTGCTAGGGCTGGATCTGGATCTGTTTGGAATGGGTGAGCCTTCCTTCCCAGGAGAGGCAGGAGTGACAGCAGGTTGTCCTGTGACAGCAGGAGTGACTGCAGGCCATGCAGGATGTTTCTGTCTCTCTCTGTAGGAAATAAATGCCTCTCCAGTGTGTGCCAAGTCACAGCTCCACTGGGGAAGACTGGAGGAATTAAACTGCTTGTTCAGGTCCATCCCTGGCATCAGATTCCAGGCTCCTCAATGTGTTTCCTTGGCATTTCTTTTACTAGGCTGTTTTGCTAATGTGCTGTTACTGGCACAGATGTTAAAATGGGAACACGTCTGCTCAAGAAAATCTCACTTAAAATTTAGTCCCCTTTTGAAAAGTATCTAACTCTCATAAACTGTCCTGTTTTATGCATCATGGACTGAACACCTCATCATGCAGCCAGTTGTGTATGTTGTAACCCTGGTTACTTGTGTGATTTATGTTATTTTGTAAGCTCCCCTGTGGAAACAGGGAAGTATTCCTTGGTTTAGGTGCTGTTCAACAATTGGATGCATAATGGATCCCATCCTCCTTAGTGCCATTACATTCAGTGAAATTATTTGCATCATATGGTACCAGAACTCATGAACAATGACTTCAGTCTCTTGGCTTCCGTAAGCAGAGTGATAATTCATCACAGATTTGATACATGCATGGAAAAAAAATTAAAATTGGGGGAACTGTATGTACTGTGACAACTCTCTGGAATATTTATTATACAATATACAAATACCTGTCAACTTATTATTCCTCTTGACATTGAGAATACGTTAAATAACCAAATTAATTTCTTTCTGAAGAGAGTTCAGTGCAGATCACAAGACTGTTTTACACTTTTTGTCTGAGATGGTAGATGAGTTTCATTCTTACTCAGCTGACTTGAGTAAATTTTAATTTTTTTTTAAAGTGCTGTAAAATACTTTTCCTTGAATTGGTTATGTCTTTCGTGGGATTTGATATATTTGATGTTTTCTTGGTTTAGCTTTTAAGACTTAAATTACTTATATTTCCTTCTTTTTTTGAAATTGACAGCTTTCTATACTAACACCTTCCCTGTATTCATCCTGGAGTTGTGTACTTGAAGTGTTTTTTCTCTTAGTTCTTTGCTCTTTTTTTGATTGTGTTCGAGTGATTTGGCAGTGAGCAGATTTGGATGGTTTTTCCGTGTTCTGTATAAAAGCTGGTTTTTAAATGTTACTGATGACTGTGTGAGGTTTAGAGCCAGCTATGTGTCTTGCCAAATTGTAAAAGCTATCATCCCCCCACAGGCTGCTGGTGTGACTATCCAGCATTGCTGGTGGGAGGATTCTCCTGCAGCTTGGCGATGGCAGATAGTGCTATCTGTCATTCCATTTCCCCCGTCCCAGGGGCATCCTGAAATAACAGCTGGAAAAGCAAACTTGCTACAGTGAATTTGCCATCAGAAACATGTTAATATTTATGAATCTTCAAAGGGGCTTGCTACTCAAGAGTAAGCAGCTCTTGGTCTTCAGATTTATGAGGAAAAGATATTCTTGTTAATGGAGAGTTGCAGAAAGAGTTTTAGGTCTTTTGTGCCAGTTTTTTGGTTTTATGGGTCATGGCTTTTGTAGGTGGTTAGCCTGAAGAAAGGTATTTTTATGGTTTCAAATGCAAATATCTAAATTTAATCACTGCAGGTTTGGGGTTTGTGCTTTTTAACTGTGCCAGACAACAGAGTTAGGTATGTTGTTAATATATTTGTCTTAACAGTGTGCTTCATTTGATCCATCCATAAAGAGCATGGGACAATATTTGCTGAGTAAACTTAAAAGGAGATGAGAGAAACTTCTGTCAGGATTAATTGGAACAAGCATCTCTCTGTATTGGGGCAAGTAGAAGGACCAGATGATCTCTCATAATCCGTTTAGTGCTGCAGTCTGATCTCTGCAGTCTGTCTTTTAACAGAAGAGCGCTAAGGTGAAGTTCATAAACATTCATTGATTAGTCAGCAGGTGGATTTTCAGGCAGGGAATTCATATTCAAAGAAACTTTTTAGAGTTTCTGACCCGCCATAACAAATATTTCAGAAACTGTTGCTCCTGTGAAGGGAAGGTGGCAGAGTTGCAACCAGCAGTAGAAAGTTCTCTCTGTATTTGGAGGGGTTTTTTTGATTCTACTGTAAGTAATTTCTGACCTCAGCATTTTGTGAGGACTGGACAAATATGAAAAAATTAGATTCTCTGAAAGCCCTTAGCAGTCCTGTGAATGTTCTTCTGCCAACAGGAAAAGCTAGAGTTATCTTTAGTATCTCTTATGTTGTATTATTCAAAGTAGTTGGTCATCATTCACTGTGTCCATGAAAAAATGTTTTTGAGGTGTACTCCTAAACAGAGATCCCTGTATATTAAAAAAAAAAAACCATCAGGCTCTGCAATCTGTTTGAATTATGTATGGAGAATACACATAAAAAGGCTCACAGCTTGTTCTTTGCATAACAGCCTGTGGTGTGTAAGATCACCAGATTCCTTTGCATTAATGCTTTCTCATTTACCATCTGCAAATAAGTCATTGCAAGGCTCAATTTCTTTAGCAAATTGTTGCTGTTGGAAGACTGGTGACACAGAACAGCTACAGTTTGATTGGTGTTTATTAACTGGTGTTACATAGTAATATCTTTGTTACACTTGTTAAACAGGTTTAAGGTGACTGGAAATTTAAGCCAGAAATATAAGTTTAAAACTTAGAAAAGTGTTGACCGCATTTTGGCATGTGAACATAATCACTTTTGATTTATGAGCCCAGCTGAGCCTCACTTACTGTATTTGTTTATTTCAGAATAGTTCTGAATAGTTCTCACCAAAGCTGCTCTTGTCACCTTAATTCACAGAATTATTTCTGATGGCCAGATGCTAAGGAGTAGTAAAAGTGCCTTTTCTTCAACAATTAAAAGGATTGAGCTTCAGAGCGACCTCTCATAGGACTCAAAGACTGTGGTTGTTAAAATGCAGATTCAAAGAGACCAGTTAGTTGTATTTTAAGAATGCCAATATTGTCATTGAGCTGCACTTGCAAGACAGCAGACCTGAGGTAAAACTGTGCATGGACCAACTCAGGGGGTTTGGTACCATGCCCCAAGGAGCTCAGCCAGGATGCTCTCCCAGAGCTGGAGGTGACACATCTGCACAGTGCTCCACGTGCTGGGAGCTGCTGTGGCTCTGTCCTGGGAGGCTGTGGTGTGCCCTGTCCTCACAGGATGAGTCTTGCTGAGTGGCAAATCCCAGTCGTGTATGCTTGATAACATTGGATTAGCCTGGACCTTTCAGGCTTTCAGACAGAGAGCTTTTAGTGGTGGTGGGTCATGCAGTAGTGAAACACGAAGTGCTTGTGAAGAGGATGAAATGACTGCATTTTAGTGATGAGAATGACAGTGAAAAACCTTCAAGATGTGTGCCCTGTTTCTCCTGCTGGTTTTGTTCCTTACAGTGGAAGTCAATCCAATGGTATCTATGGGTTCCAAAATCAAAGTAGCAGATGGGTGGAGAAGAAGAAGGCATTGTTTGATGAGGGTAGGTGTTATGTGTGGACATAGCCAAGAGGAAATGGGGATGCAGCTCATCCAACTACTCGTGTATTTTACATCTGTTTGATCCCAGCTGGTTTCAGAGGGATTTGTGAGTGCCAGTGCATATCAAATATCAGGTCCATTTTGCATTGTTAGGGAAGGACAGTTTTGATGAGAGCAAAAGGATGGGGGAGATGAATTCATTAGGTAATGGTCACATGGAAACACTGGTGGCGTGGTTTAGTATTGAAGGGACATGCATCCTTTTGAATTTTATCCAGGGATAACTTGTACCATACTCCCTAATTAATGTCTTTAGATTGACTGCCTCTGTTTACTAAGATACGACTGATACATTCTTTGTTTATCCACCTGAAGGGATTAAACAAGGCACGTACGAGACGAACATATCTTTATTAGGATTTGATACAAAAAACCTTTTCTGAAGCACGATTGCAGCACAGCAATTTTAATTAGTTTTCACAAATGCTTCCAATTAACACGTACAGTGTTTGCTTTGTAGCTACCAAAAAGATTCACTCACACAGCAAATAAAAAAAGGAATCTTGACATAAGCTTTCATGTGCAGCTTAGCAAAAAGACTGAGAATAACTTCTTGTTAGGAGCTGGTAGTCTTTTTGCTTTTCAGAAAGTTATTTGCTTTTGCTGTAGGTTTGAGTTTTTTGTTCTTCTGTATGGTAATAGAAAAAAAGAAAAAACCCTCACCTGCCATGTTTTTCAAACAGATATCAGGAAACCTACTGGTTTTCTATGTTTTAATCTCCATGACTTGTCTGTGGTGAAAGACAGGAATATTGACTAGTCTCCAATTTGTAGTATTTGAACTGTGGCCACTTTTTGTTTGCCACTTCAGGCATTTTGTCTTCTTTATGTTTATGGCATTTACTGGAGTTACTTATTTCCCTGATTTGAGCTCCCTAATTGGAATTGCAGCATGTGGTTCAGGTTCTTCACACTGGCTGCTATTGTAGCTCAGGTAGAAAACCTTGCCAGTTCCTTTGACAACAGCTTTGCAAGCAGCTCTTCTGAGGAATCTATAAACCTCTCAGGTAGAAATACTGTGCAGAATGCAAGTGGCTGCATTTGATTTATTTTTTGTTGTTGTTTATGTCAAACTCCTCTGTGGAAAATGCTGGATTATCCATGTGGTGCTGCTATGAAACCAAAAAGTTAGTGCTTGATGTAATTTCTTAAAATAACATTATTTTGTTTTGTTTCCATAAGCAGAACCTTGCTTTAAGCATACTGCATTATAAATATGGAAGATATAATGAAGAAATTAATTACCCTTTGTTTAGGCCACCTAACACTTTCAGTGTTGTAGGATTGCTGTGTTTGCTATGTAGGATACAATTTACACATTTTAAACTTAACATAGGGCAGGTTTAGGAAGTGGAGGTGATGTGAGAGCCTTGGAGCTGGAAGAGCCACATGCAGTTGCTCTGTGGAATAAATGCTGCTCAGGATTTTTCAGGTTTGGATATTAATTATAACTCTGAGTTTAGTACCCATGGAAGCAATCTCCTCCTGTGACATAAGGATGTAGCTGCATAAACCCTCTGATGAATGCTATGTAGGAAAATGAGATCATTACCCAGTCCAAAGTTGTCTTCAATGCAACATATTGCAGTGTGCAGACAAGGTAGAAATTTAATGCTCATAGATGGAGGGAATTTAATCGTGGAATTTCATTACAAATTTAGGAAGCATTCAGGAAGCATTCTTTTGAAGATGCGAAAGGGTTTAAATCTAAGAAGTCAGGCAGTAACTATTCTGAAAAATGTGGATATACTACAAATCAAATTGCAAATCATTGCAAATAAAAATCCAGTCCAAGGAAATTAGCCAGTATCAGTACAAAATCATTATTCACAGTGAAAGGTCAAACAGGATCCTGGAAGAATTGGATAGGAAACAGTTTCAAGCCTTTGGATATCTATAATAAATGGAGTCTGGTAGGTTTTCTGCAAAGCTACAGACTATAGCATGGCTGGCTAAATGAGAGACAGGCAGTACTTAATGCTAACAGTCCTTAATACAACAGTGTTCTGGAAAAAAAAAGTTTAAATTCTCAAGTAATATTTTATGCAAGTGTCAGGATTCAGAATTTTAATGTGTATAAAAATAATAACATCAGTAAAAATTAAACTGGGAGCTCTTATGGAAGTCATTTAAATTTGCTGCATTTATTGAGAAAATGAAGCTATTTGAAAAATGTACTGTGGGAGGGCCTGGATACAAGTGCCCATGTGTGTAGTTTTCCACATGAACAATCAGTTTCACACATCTTGAGTTGTCTGTAATGGACATTGACTGATGGGTCCCAAGAGTCTCTCTGCTTTGGCCACAGGTGCTCAAGCCTTGCTTCAGAAGGTAAATTTTGAAGTAAAGGGCTAAAATTAAATTTAAAACAAACAAACAAACAAAACCAAGGGAAAAAAAACAACAAAACAAAAAACAAAACCACAAAACAAACTGAAATTATTGTGAATTCTACCAGAACACAAATGTTGAACAAGCCTGGTCTAATATATCTAAATATTACCAGGAGGCACTGTAACTCAAGAATATTGTCCTGAACTCTTGTTTGCCTAATACTTAATTGAAAAAAAAAAAAAAAAGAAGCAGCTTTTAAAATGTTTTTGTTAAAACATGTAAAAAAATATTGGCTCTACTGCCAGTTGCTCCTAGGGAGCAGGAAAGGCAAGGCTGGTGTGTGCTCTTATGTGTGAATGTTTTATGCAGGCAAGGTTTCCACTGTGCTGGAAGGCATACTAACAGCCAGATTAACATATTTAGTTTTAAAATAACACACTCCCAATTAAGCAGGATTTAACCAAACTTTTGACCAGACTACAATAAGATGCCAACCTCAGTGCTGCTCCAGTGTCATGAATTAATAAGGTATGTTGAATTTTAGTTCAAGTTACTACCTGGGTTATTTTTAATGCCTAGCCTTATTATTATTATTTATTTTTCTTCTGAAAACATAAGGATTTCTGCTATTGTCCCTCACATGTTTCTGATCCAAAAAGGCAGGGCATAAACAGCAGTTGTAATAGAACAATTAACTCCCAAATGTGTCTTTAGAAATAATGGATTGATTATGAATTTTCTATAATAATTGATGAAAGACTTGGAATAATTTTCTACAGGGTGATGCACTTAAAGATACAAATTCTGTGGTATTGTGTTCTTTTAAGGCTTGGAGTTCAGGATTTTTAGGAAGCCATGGATGATACAGTGCTGTAATAAGCAGTTTTCTTGGAGATCATGTGTGCTGGATTTAGAGATTTTCCACAGCTACCAAGTGGCACCATCCCAGCACTGTATTACTCCTAAGGAGTAAGCAAATATGCTGGGAAAGAAGCAAGCCAGAATTTGTTGCTTTAATTTGGAAATGTTCATAGTTGATTCTTCCAAAAAAGCAGTTTCTGTCTTTACATGGAAACAAAACCTGTGGCTCTTATCTTATTCAAACCAAATAATTTCTGATTTGAATGGGGGATTTACAGGCATAAAAACTACTTGGATTTTATCCATAGTTTAGGAAGTCTCAAAAATGAGCAGTTGTAACTTCCAAGTTCTTCAAAAGGATGTGAATTAAAAGTCATGACTTACATAGCACAGTAGCTGCCTCCCAAGTTGTCCCAAGTGAACTTAGCAGTGTTTGCTGAGGTGTGACATTCCTGGAAGGGTTGTGATGGAGGTGTACTCTGAAGGCAGCTCTTTGCTTGCTTGGAAGGTGATGGACTACGTTGTGCTCCTTCCCTTTTAGCCAGATGAGCAGGGTTTGATGGCTTTGCAGGTAATAAATTGTGTTTGGCAGGATTTTTCAAGATTGTATGATGTACAGTCATATATATATAAGAAGATATGTGAGAGAATAATGTGAGACTTGTATATAAGAGGATATGTGAGAGCTAACTCTTAAGAGGTGTGATTTTAACTTGCATTTCCAGTGACATCATGTGTGATGTTGCATTTGGGCCCTGGACGTGTAACAGTGTTTTCTGAGAAGTTCTCATTTACTTCAGTGGCTCCAGCATTTCCCATGTAAATTTTTTACCTGCAAGGGGTATTAACCTGATCTACTCTCTCTGTATTGCCAGAGATACATTTGCTATTGGAAGAACAACCAAACTTGCTCATGTTGGGATAATTTGCTTTTATTTTTATTCCGGGAAACATCTTGTGTGACTGCAGCTCTGTTTATATAAAACCAAGTCCTTTTTGTGAGCTAATCCTGCCTGCTGAAAAGAACCCTCCTGTATTTCTCCCTGGTGGATTGGGTGCTGCACTGCTGTTGCTGTGTGAATTGCACTCTTCTGCAAGCAGCCTTTGAAAGGAGAAGTTAATAGCAGGTCACACACAACGTGGTCATAGGTAGCTAAGAAATCAATCTTTCTGGCTTGGAATATGGACAGGACAGTTGCATCTGATGTGCAGGAATTTTCTGGTACAGTAAGAGCCATCCAGTCAAAATAAAATATTACCAAACGTAGCTCTACATTTTGGCAAAATTAAAGAGAAAGAAAAAGGCACTGTGAAATGGTGTTATTGCTGTCCTGATCCTCAAGGATGCTTTCATAGTATCACCGGGTTTTGTGCATGTTGGTTTGTTCCCAGGCAAGGGATTCTATGCCACAAATATAAAGTTAGATTATAATTTCTGATATCAAGTAAGATTTTAATAAAAATTAACATGGCATGCAAGGCTAAGTTCTATTTATTCAAATCAAAACCTTTCAATGCTCTGTGTCATTCTTTTAAATAAGTATTTAACAGTGAATGTTACTTCATATTGTTTACTTGGACCTATTTTGAGTAAAGGATTGGATTGCACAGGTCCAACAAGCAGGAGATTGCTTTCTATTTCCTCTTTCTTTTATACCCTGTTCTCAGAGGAGTATAGAAGAGGTTTTATCCAGAGAGGAATATTAGCAACTTCATTTCATCCAGTTCTAACTGAGTATTGCCATATTCTATTTTTAATGCAACCTATGTGACTAATTTCATCAGAATCTGCTCCAGAAATAAAGCAGTTACACTTGGACTAGTGTATTTTAATTGGCAAGGTTTTTTTTTTTTTCCTTATGAATTGGTTATCACAACATGAAGTGCCACTACTGTGTCTTGGAGTCATGATTATTTATCAAGTTTACAGTAGAGCGAGCAGCTTGCTGCATCTTATGGTAATGAAAGTACAGAGGTTTCTAATGTGCTCTTTAGATTGTATTTTTCTTGATTTATACAATCTGATCTGGCTCTGTTCAGGCATTTAGTTCCTTTTCTGAATAGTGATTTTCCACACACATCCAAGAAATAGATTAGAATTAAATGCTGTATATTGGGGGAAAAAAAGAAGTGCCATTTGGATTATTGGAAGCAGCTGGGACTAGAATGCATTTCTCAAGCACTTCTTTTAACATTTAAAGGTCATTTTACAGATGAATCCAGGAACATCAAGGAATGAAATGATGAACTCAGAATTTTGGCTGAGGTTATTCCAGCAGTGTATTACATCAATGTGTCAGCTCTAGTGCACACTCCTGGTGCTTGTTATGCTTCTCACTCCACAGCCCACTTTCCAAAACCATTGTATCCAAATAAACATCAGACGTGATTCTTGCATCAGATGTGATATGAGTATCTGATTTCAGCAGTAGTGATTATTCCTGCCCTCAGTGTTGTGATCACATTATTGTAGCCATGATCCATCCAGTAACAGCCCCTGAACAGGAACAGTCATGCACTGAAAGCAGTGGGACAGTGTTCCTGCTGAGATTAATTCAAGCAGCCAGCAATCTGTACAATGAGTGGAGCCATTAAGTTTATATAATCAGCTCTGTATTTGAAGATACTTTGGAATTTAAGCACCTTTCTAGGATTCTAGGTATGGCCCTGAAGAGATGCATGGCAGCCTCTGTCCCTCTGGTGTCTGTGTGGCTGGTGGCAGCACTTGGCAGGTCCCTGTTCTGTGTTCAGTTTTGTTTGCATGTTCAACACGTGCACACATGACTGGCAGCCTAAGAAAAGACATTTTGTGCCTTTTTATTTGTCCTGCCTTTCTTCTTAAAGAGTTGGAATGTTCACTTGAGAGGAAATTTGTTTTCTCTTCCTCTCTGAATGCTGACACTTCCCTTTAGTAAGCTCTGGTCTGTGCCCAGAGATGAGCATGTGAGTCTCCCATTGTTGGAAGGGCAGTGTTCAGTTCCTTTGGTGCAATGCCTTTCTGTTGACATGAGCAATATCCCAGGTATCAGCTGCCTCTTAATCCTGGCACAGGCATGTGGAAGAGCCCTTGAACCTGCTCTGAATCAGAGTTCTCAGGGCTCCATATGGGGTCATGGATCAAAATGCAGAATCACAGCCTTAGGGAAGTTGTGCAGTGATAATGTACAGCCCTGGGATTTGGGAGATCCCAATTCCTCCCCCTCTGTAACTTCTGGTGTCCCCTTGGAGATTTACCTGGCATCTCAGTTTATGTCTCACAAAGTGCTGGGAGACTGCTGCTGGAATGTGGGCTCCGTGATCCTTAAGATGGGATGCACCTTACATGAACCGAGTGCTGTCTTCAAACAGTACTCAATAAATAATAGAAGGGGAATAAAAGGGACTTACAGCCCTGGTAATAAAGACATTACCCCCGAAGATTGGTAGTAACAAAAAATAACAGCTGTAATATTTATTTCTTCTCTATCCCCCTCCTCCATAATGCACTGTTGACTTGTCAGGGTTTCCAAAATATGATTTTCATAGTTTTTTCCATACTTTTGGGATTTTTTAAGACACAAAAATATTTCTATGTAGGACTTAATGATCTATCTGAAGTATAGTATCCCATTTTCATGGCTGGGATTTGAAATATACATCATTTAGGAAAAAACCCAAAATGAACCTAAGTAGTAAATGTGTCTGCTAGATGGCTAAGGAAGATTTGCTGGCACAGGTTTCTTTTGGTGGTGGTTTTTGTTCTTGTTGTTGTTGTTGTTGTTGTTGTTGTTGTTGTTGTTGTTGTTGTTGTTGTTGTTGTTGTTGTTGTTGTTGTTGTTGTTGTTGTTGTTGTTGTTGTTGTTGTTGTTGTTGTTGTTGTTGTTGTTGTTGTTGTTGTTGTTGTTTGGTTTTGTTTGTGGTTTTTTTTTTTTGTTTTGTTTTGTTTTTGTTGGAAGCTGTTTAGTTGCTGTTCTGAAATGGATTTATTTGCTGTATGTTGTCCTTTTGCTGTAGGATTCCCAGGACCTTACACAAGGATTTAGTGAAATGCCCACCTGAGCTCCTTCTCTGCAGAGAGAACATGTTTGTGAAGGAGCTGAGAATGGATCAAAGCAGCCCCTGTTAAACCCTTTGAAAACTCCCCATTCCTCTGTATAGATTCTCCTGGGCAATCAAAAGAAGTGTGTGTGTGAAGGGCTAAGAGGAGAAATGCCTTTCTTTTCCGTGCCCTTACTGTGGGAGAATGGTGCTGTTCATGTGCTGAAGAAACCCTTGGCTTGTAATCCAAGATGTGAGCTGGGATAGATTGTGGTAGGCAATTTATCTTACTACACCTGAGGAGGTCTGACAGCAGCTGGGACTTTGGCTGGCTGAATGCAAAGGTTGTGGAAGTTCATTACACTCTATCTTTACATGTGGATAGCCTGAACTTCTGAGATTAGACTATGCATTTCTGTCAAGAGTACAAGTTAGGTATGGGAGTGAAGGAGAAGGATTCTGCTGCTTTTTTGTTCCTGATGTCTGTCCAGATCAATGCCTTGCATCGTGTTGGTAATTTCCCCTGGGTGGTTTATCTATTACCAGATAACACAGGGTTATTAAATACGTGTGCACAGCAGGCCCTCCTTATCTGCTTGAGCATTGTTACCCTCTGCTGCAGACATTCTCTGTACACATGTGCATTACAAATGACATGCTTCTGTCTGGTTATAAATATTTTCCATTTGGAATTATCTGCTTCTGCTACAGAGATGAGAGTTGATCAGTTGAGCATGAAAGATAAGGGACCAAAGGTAAGAAAAATAAAAATGATGGAGCACTGAGCTGCATACAAAATAAATGACATAATCCACATGTCCTATTAGATAAAGTGCAGCAAAACAGGTTCTTTATATGCCTAGCTGCTGCCATGAGTTCAAGTCATTACATGAATTCAGGTTAGTTGCCTAAGAGGGACTTAGGGGGAAGAGAGGAGGGATTTTGCAGCAAACCTGTTATAATAAGCTTTCTTTATTTGCCAGAAATTAAGTTAGCTATGTTAATGCGCATTAAAGTTGGAAAAGCAGCTCTTCGTGTTCCGAAGACTGGCAGCCGAAAATAATTGGGTAAAGAAGATGGGGAAATCTTGGTTTAAAATTAATTTGCTATTGCGAGTTCTGTCTTTTTGCCAGTTTACTGGTCTTCCATGCAGAAGTAAGACATACCTGATGAGACAGCTGTTCCCAGTGTGGCAGCAGCCTTTGTGCTGAGATGACTTCTTGAGCTGTGCCAGGTGGCTGCTTTGCCTTCCTGCAGCTTCTGACCTGCTGCACAGGGAATTCAGGAAGGCTCTGGGATCCTTGCCAGAAGCAAGCTGACCAGTGGTCTCCTGGCTCCAAATGCAGGGATAAGCTCCTGCTGTATTCTTGCAGGTGCTGTAATGATTTGCTTTTAAAAGTGTCCTTTATGATCCAAGGAAATATCCAACACTTTTCTTTACCTGGGGACCAGAGTGTGCCTTCTAGGCAGTTCAGTGAACACACAGAGATAAAATAATGAATTTTCGTGACTTTAGCTCTTTCATATAACATGTCAATCTACTGTTTTTGGCGCAAGGAGGCCAATTGTTAATTTAAACCTAGTTCTGTATTGAAAAGTAATTCTTTCCCTTCACAGTAAAAGAAGCCATGTTTGTTCCAAAGGCCAAGGTGAGGAGGGGCATGGTAATTCCCAGGCCTTTGACATGGAAGTAGATATTTCCCTAAAGGAAAAGCACAGGGTTTGCAGAGATGGTAGTAACATGCAGCATGCATTGCTGGGCCACAGCCAGCAGGGACTCTTAAGCTTTAGAAAATGCAGTGTTATTTTATTTATATATTTGTTATTTTAGCTCTGTTTGCAAACATACAGCTGATAAAAAGGTGAATAAAGTTAGTGTCTCATTCACTAGGGTGAATGAGCACTCAGGGTTGGGAGTATGTTAAAGTATGAAAGTTACTGAAAGTTAGCCTGAATTGGCTGTTCTTTAAGCTCCTCTGCCATGACTGTGAGGCAGTAATTTGTTGTTTATGGCAAGGCTGTTTATATCAATTACATTTGAAGTCTGGTGGCAGACCCACAGCTGCTGTAGGACACTGGTGTAGGGGCTGAGGCCCCTGACTGCACTGAGCATTGAGCCTCCTCACTTCTCAGTTTAGAGGGGACAGAGGCTTACAACAGGTAGCCCACTTCATGCAGCTGGATGAAAAGCATGATCTGTACATGGCTTTTCTTTGGAGAAAATGAAGTGGCTGATGTCTTCTGACTCCTCATGCTCCTTGTTCCACTCTGTCCAGCTCCTGCTGCTTCCTAAGGAGGCTAAGTTGTGTGAATCCTTTAGCACTGCTTTGTCTTACTGAGTAGGGGAACTTAACAAACAAAATCTTTATCAATTTGTTAAAAGTAAACAAACAACCTCTTAGAAGAGTCTGAACTTAATTATGTTAATATTAAACATAATTATGGCACGCTAATTATGTTTTCTACATTTGTGAAGAGAGTTGTGCTGTACTCTCCAGACATCTGTACCATATAGAGACAGGTGGTAGAGTGCAACGTTTCCAAGTGCCATTTTCCCACTCCATATATGGCTGCTCTTTCATTCCAATTGCAGAGCCTCATTCAGCTTAGTCAAATTGAGGCCTTATTTGAGAGATTCTGTGCTGAAAGGCAAATGCATCCATCTTTATAAGCCTGTTTGTTTCCATAATTAGACACTGAATCTACAGTGTATTGAAGATGACACATTTGCTTATTCCCTGTCTTCTCCCTGTGGTGGCAAAAAAGCTGTGAAGCACAATAATTAATGAAAAAAATCTGTTTGTTATTCAGGCAACATATCTTGAAGTGGAACAAAAAAAAAGAGAACATGGGTTAAAATGATATTACTGAAGACTATCAGTGCCATAACAAAGTGTATGAATAGTTCTGGGGGGAGAGTCCCATCATTCAGGCCAGTTGGGCTGGGTGCTCTTAAACTGTCAAATACAATTGAACTCAGATTTCTCATGTAAAACTCAAGAAGACAAGCATGAGGGAAAAACTGACTCAACTCTTTTGCTAGGGCATCTTTAAAGTGTTTTCCAAAATTGGGACTTTCTAAACTTCATTAACATGCCTTCTCTGTCTTGTGGCTGAGTGAAAATGATCCATTTTTTCCACAGCCTTATCTTTTCTTCTGGGAGAATGTCCCCTATAGGTCTTGTAAGACAGAGGGTGCACATAATGCTCTGCTCAGCACTCTGCCTTTGCAGAGCAAAGCTGATCTGTTCAAAATAATAAAGGCCAGAACGTGCCTGACTGCAAAATACTGCTCTGTCTCCTGTGCACATGCCACAGAGTCACTGCTTGTGGGCCAGTGTTGAAGATTAAGGGAAAAGCAGCAGTTTCCTCAACCCCCTGAGGTGATCCTGAAGCCCAGGGGATGATTCCTTTATGCTGACTGACCACGAGGGAGGTGGTTCCCCCCAGATGCTCTCAGGCCATTCACCTCATTTGCAAAGACCTGCAGTGTAACCAGAAAATCGGAAGTGTGTGCTGCCTAGTAGATGTCACAGCTCTAATGTGCAGCTGAAGTCATGCTGGTGGCAAGCCAAGGTTTGGGTTCTTTTCCATTTCCATCTCTTTCCATTCTGCACCAAGCTATGAAACAGATTGTGTTTACTCAAGCTTCTAGAGTCAGTCCACATTAGGACAAGTACAAGGCAAGAGTAAGAATAGCCCACTTAGTGAAATGGCGTGACTGAGAGAACAATGACTCTGTCAAGGCTACTGCTTTTCAAGTCCTTGATGAGAGCTTGCTTTCCTTTCACACATTTTATCCTCAGTGGTGATGCTGCATTGTTGTGGCAAAGCTTCCTGGTATTGCAAAGCTGGGAGCAACCACTTACACCAAGGACAAAGCTTTGATCTGTTTTTTTGATATTCACCCTCCACCGTGTTGCATTTTGGGAAAAGAGAATGGGTTTGTGCTATTTTTAGTTGCATAGAATTACAGTAACATAAATGTCTTCTTTTCAATATAACCTGCTGTTAGCTAGTGGTTGGTTTGATAGTTCTGTGCTTGCCACAAATCTCTGTGTGTTAGGAGGTGAGCAGTAAGAACGTGTGGTTTGGCACAAGCATGATAGAAATTAATGTGGGCTGGTTTTTTACTTAATAAAGGAGAAAAAGTGTAGTGAGCAATAAGCAGCAAGTCTAATACAAAATAGAAGTGTGCTCTGTGCTATGTAAGTGGCTCATATTGTTTATTCCAGGTGATGCAGTCACAGACAAGCAAATTGAATAGATATGGGCAATGTAATGTCGAAAATTCTGGGAGTATATCCAATCAATTCCTGAAATACTGCTGCAGTTTAAATGTTGTGGTGGACATGATCAGCAGACTATTTCTTTTTAATTAGTTTTTTATGAAAACCTGTAAGTCTAAGGACTTTTCTGTGGTGTTCTCTCATTTCCTGCAGAGTTCATTGACACAAAGGTATGTGACATGCACAGTCCTGAAAGGCCTGAGGAACCAGCTGCATCACACCAGTGGCTGTCCAAGAGTCTTTACAAACAGGGATTAATTTAAGGAGTCTTTGTACTTGATGAGTTCTGTTCCTCTGTCAGCTCAAAGAGAGGATACACCCACTTGGAAATATTCATTTCCAAGGATGAATATTTAATGTGGCTCATAAAGTGTACTTGCTTTTAATTTTCTGTGCCATTAACCATTCTAGCATGCCTGTTGTCCAGATCTGTTTGAGGTCACCAGCTCCCAGAGTGGAACGCTGATGGTTTGAGAAACTGCCTGGGGTTGGTGCAGGACACTCCAAAATTCGCATGAGAATGTGCCTGAGAGGGTTGTCCAAACACTCCTGAGCTCAGGAATGTGCCTGAGTGCAGTGACCACTTCCCTGGGGAACCTGTTCCTCAGGAGAAGTGAAGTGGCTTGCTCAAGTTTTTCCAGAAGGGACTGGTCAGCATTGAGCTTTAATGCAGATTTGATAATGCCCAGTATACAGCATTATAGCCATAGGAACATTATTCTGCATCACAGCAAAGGCATTCCTGGATTTGTGGAGGGATTCAGAATAAAGGGAATTTATTGTCCCAAAGGGAATTCTGAGTGATACCATAATGTAAATAGAACATAGGAGTGCTGATAAAGAATAAAATGAACAGTGCTTTCAGTTGGTAATAATTGTGAACACAATATTTATACTCCACATATTGTATTTTTCATACAGTGGTCTTTAAATCACAGATACAATAACTGTTGATCTAAGAATTATTATGTTTTAATTAGGAATGATTCTCCTCCAGAGCTTTTAGTGGTCTTTGTTCTAAGAGCAAAAGTTGTTGAACTTTTTAGTCAAGACAGAAACCAGTTGTCAAAGTTGAGAAAGAAAAATGGAAAGAAGAAAAATAATGCATTTTATTCTCACTTCTCTTTTTTTCTTGAAATATTAGTAGAGAGGATTAATGGAGAACACTTAGGGGTTTTTTTACAAGACGAGTGCCTTGTTTATTGTTGCAGTAATACAATACACTCTTATGTAGCTACAACACTTCATTTTGTGGCACGTTATTTTTAAAGAGTGCCAGGATTCTGATGGCAGTCATGTCGGCTAAATAGTTACACCTGAATTTTTTTGTAATTGCTGTATTATTCGTTGTCCTTCTCCTTTTTGTTTGCCTCCTTTTAGACTGACTGTTTGAGAATTCTGAGTACCGCGTGAAGGCTACTCCTGTTTCCATGAAGGAATAGATTTCTACATCTTGTCAGGCTAACACCTCATTCTTTCCCTTCTGCAGAGGAACTCAAGGAGAAGCTGCAGAAGTATGTAGACGAGGTGAATGCCCACAAGCCTGGTTTCATCAAGGTTGTCCGGCACAGCAAGCAGGAGGGGCTGATCCGGTCGCGGGTCAGCGGCTGGAGAGCAGCCACGGCACCGGTTGTCGCTCTCTTCGATGCCCACGTGGAGTTCAACGTGGGTTGGTATGTGCCTTCTCCTCTTTTTCTGACTCAGGGACTGTCAGAGTCCAGGACATCCCCTTGGATGACCTGGGACCTGAGGAAGGGAATTGGAGCCCTGGACAGGGGGGTGTGGAGCCGGTCCAGGGGGTTTGGAGACCTTGGCACAAAGCCCAGGAAAACACTGAGTTTGATTTTAGTCCATGGGAGAGGCTTCCAACACAGAGAGAGAAATTGCAAACCACCAGGATGTGAAAACAGTAGTTTAGCACAGTAGAAGATGAAAAATTCAGTAGTTTTAGGGTTCATAGAATAGAGGTAAATGGAGGACAAGATGGTGGAATTTGGGTGGTACCTCGTGTCACTCTCCTTCTTCCTCGCCCTCCATCTTCTGAGGTGGTGATGGCACAAGGTAGTTAGAGTGGATTGGGTAGTTAGAGAGGATTGCCTATTGAGCACTAGGTATTGATATAAAATAGTAAATAACCTACATGTAGTTATCTGTATAAATGTGAGGTGACGTCCCATCGGTGGGCAGTCACCTCGTGTCTCAGCCGCTGTCCGGACCTCAGCTGGGAGCAGAGAAAATTCTTAGATATCAAATAATAAACAACACGAGAAACCTGAAAACAAGCCTTGAAGACTCTGCTTTTTTATACCAACACGACTCGGGGCTTTTAGAGGGCCAAGGACTTTAAACAACCTGAATCTCAGGTGAGGAAACCCACCCCGAGAAGGGACCTTTCCCAAGCACTGGTGTTGAGTTACTGACTACCATTCCTCTTGCATTTAGAGGGTGAGTTAGAATTCTGAGCTTTTTAATGGAGATTCAGACATAATCACAGGCACAAGCTGAAAAATGTGTTTGTGCTGTGTAATATGATCTAGATCCATTTTTATGGTTTGAATTATCTGCTGATCTAATTACCGTATATTTAGATCATATTGGAAAACTGCACATTAAAAATCTCCTCCAGTAATGTAGCCCTTTGCCCATGAGAGCATATGTATCTTCTTTTCATTTAAAATATCTTTTTTCTTTTATCTTCTGCAGTGTAAACAAAGAGGTGTTATTTTGGCCACTCTGCAAAAGTAAAGCATAACTAAAATAATGTACTTCAGCTTGTTCAGTCTGGATTTAGTATCTCCCTTGCTCCTTAAGTAAAAATGATGGTAAAAAGGCAGGAGCTTCTGTCCCTAGGATAGATCTATTATTAACTCTGATCCTGATGTCCTTGATAACGTTGAGAGCCTGAAGTTATTGTTACTTGGTAGCAAGGATATAAATGCTCTATGATATGCAGATACTCATTTCTTCCATCCACCAGCTCAAATCAAGGTTAACAACAGGGCACCCTAGAGAAAATGTTGCAGTGTGTTATTTTGGGGCAAATCCTGCACTGTCAGAATTCCATCTCAAAGCAGAGAGAACTCTTGAGTGGGTAACAGCTTTAGATTTGACTCTTTCTGAAATATACAGCATAAGCTGCTGTATTGTTTATTTCGTGGTGGTCTAAATAGTCCTTAAAGTCTTCTTCCAAACCAAACTATTCTGTGATTTCCATCAGTGCTGTGCTTGTATTGGTGTAATCTTAATGCTGTATTTTACTTTTTTTAGGGCTGAACCAGTGCTAACCAGGATAAAAGAGAATAGAAAGAGAGTTATTTCGCCATCATTCGATAACATCAAGTATGATAATTTTGAAATAGAGGAGTATCCCCTCTCAGCACAGGGGTTTGACTGGGAGCTGTGGTGCCGGTATCTGAACCCTCCTAAGTCCTGGTGGAAACTGGAGAACACAACTGCTCCAATAAGGTAACAGTGGCCTCAATTACAGTGTCACTGGAAATGCTCTCCTAGATATGGCACGGGGCAAGTGGGCTTAGCTATGTAATGGGTTTTACTGACTGTGAAGTTCAAACACTTAAATGTCCTCTAGCTGTCCTCTTCAGTTTTGTCCTTGATGCCTACACAGTCATCAGGAAAACTCTCGTTTTCGGTAGATCTTTTTAAAGGTTTTTAAAGGAAACTCTCGTTTTCAGTAGATCTTTTTAAATAGGTTTCCTGCTGAAGTGGAATTGTAGGCAGGGCTGCTCAGCAGCACTGCTGTCTCCAAATGTCTCGCCTGCTAAATTAGTGCTTACAGGCCAGAAATGGAATTTTCTTTGCAGTTGCATTATGTAAGCAGAGCTAATCTGACAACTGTATTCTTTGTCATGCTGTCACAGAGATGTACAGCTGTGCTGTGCTGTGTCCTAGGAGTCAATGTTTGCTCACTGACACTGTGAGCAAAAGCTGTATGGGGTCCTTGCTTTGGGACAATCTGGGGCTCTACTTTCTTATCACATCCAGAGTATTGTTAGGCTGGTACAGGACAATACCTTTGTCTCAGGGAGGGGAGTAGTAGCCTCTGAACCCACTCTGCAGCTCTGCTGAGATTGCAGGGCTTTCTTGGAGATATGCATTCATTCCAAGGAGACTACTGGCACCTGTGCTCTAGCTCTGTGCTGAAAGAAAGTGTGAACACTGTTTTCACCACCTGAAAAGCAGAACCTCAAATAGCACTGGCAGCTCATTTTCATCCAGTAGCTCTGTCTTTACCTGCTTTTCTCAGGTTCTCTAAGTTTAACACTCTGATCTGCACTGACCCATGAACAGGACCTAGAATTGGGAAGCAGGAGATAAAAATTAAAAGGTTTGGCACAGACAGATGTAAAAAAGGGTGATAATTTCCACATCATTAGAAATAGTTATTGCTGTTAATGAACTCTGTTAACGCTATAAAAACGTTCCTATGAAGACAGGTTGAGAGAGTTGCTCAGCCTGGAGAGGAAAAGGCTCCAGGGAGATTTACAGCACCTTCCAGTCCCTAAAGGGTGGTTCCAAGAGAGCTGGTAAGGGACAAAAGTAAGTAGTGATAGGACAAGAGGGAATGGCTTTAAACTGGCAGAGTGCTGGGTTACGTGAGATATTAGGATGAAATTCTTTACATGAGGGTGGTGACACACTGGAACAGGTTACACAGGGGAGTTGTGGATGCCCCATCCATGGAAATGTTCAAGGCTGGGTTGAATGGAGTTCTGAGCAACCTGATCTGTTTGAAGATGTATCTGCTCATGGCCAGGATTTGAAATGAGGTGATCTTTAAAGACCTTTGCAGCCCAAGCCATTCTATGATCCAGGGATTAATTATATAGAGTAATTATTATGATTGTTAAAATTAAAAGTATTGAAACACAGAGTAATGAAAAAATGTACTTTTCCATTTAATCCCTAAACTCTGTTCTATATGAGGACTGGGGAGTGAATGTCCTTTATGAATTTCAGGTTTGTTCCCTAACCCTTTCCCTGACACATATTTTTTAATTCAGTGCAATATGCTGCATATATGTGTTGGATAATTAAAACAAACACACCAACAAACAAAGCCGTGTGTATTGATGGATGGTTTCTATCAGGCCTCCATTATGCTTTTAGAATTGCAGCAAAGGCAAGCAGGTGCTCTGAGATGCACTTAAAAACAACAAAAGCAGAAGTACCTTATCATAAAAGAAGTATAACTTTTGTACTGATGTTAACTGCTATTTTCTTCATTAATATATACATCAGAAACAGTCTTTCATTGTTACAAAGTGGGTACTATAGCACTTAGAGGCATTAATATGTAGATTTCTGTAGAAGTGTGGAATTTGTGATTAAGACAGCCATATGATCTGTTTGGAAGCAGATTTGTCCACTAGCTGTAGATTGAGTGTTCTCAATAAAAGCAGAGTGATTTCTCCTGTACTGCTAATCAATATCCTGTCAGTACCAGAGTGACTGATACCAGCATAATAATCTGAAAAGACATATTTATTTCTTGGAGTTGTGGATTATAAGGTAGGAGAAAAACGAAAAAGCTAAATGACTCTATATCCTTCTCCACTACATCTCATAAAGGTAAAATTGTACCCTTTGTGGCTGAACTCTTACCAGATTAAAATTGGTTCTTTAAAATAAAAATCAGTTGGTTCAGACCATGACATAAACCGAGCTTACTGATCCAGTAAAGCTATATGATGTGTTTAAATTTGGCTCAGGGTAATGGACTAATGTTACACTAAACTAAACTGGTAAAGGCAGACTTTTCTTGATTCTATATTAAAAAAACCTGATCTGGATGGTCCTATTCAAGAAATACACTCTTTTTTACATAAGCTTACACACACAAACTTTTTAGCTCTGGCTGAACCTGGCATCTGGCTAAGCACACAGAACTGGGCATCAGTGGGTATCATTTGCAACTTTCACAGACAAGAGACTTGAGGACTTGGCAAGGGCAGAGACTACACTGGCTGGTGCCTCAGAAACAAAATTTAGGCTCCTGAGCCTCTCTCGGTTAGCATTGAAATCCTGACTGCTCTGGTGAATATTCATGTCTGATAATTTGACTCTAATTTCCTTCAGTGGTGTTCATTTCACTTTAGAATTAAGAATATTAGAAGCCAAGGCTCAGTAAAACTCTGTGAGAAGATACTTCCTTAAGGATCTGTTTTGCTGCACCATTTTACCTAGCAATGGTAAACACAGTCTTTGTCTGAATGATAAAATTCTTCATCATTTATCTGCTAATTTTGGTTGCTGCTGGTTTATTCTTCCAGAAGTCCTGCCTTGATTGGATGCTTCATAGTAGACAGAGAATACTTCCAAGAGATTGGACTACTGGATGAAGGCATGGAAGTATATGGAGGAGAGAATGTGGAGCTCGGAATCAGGGTAAGGAAAATACTTAGCCAGTACTGGCGGCTTACATTTAAAATACATCTTGCTTCTTATTGCTGGGGGGAAAAGCAGTCCAGAACATGGTGGCAGGATGGTGGCACGGAAAGGAGATCCACAGCTCTCAGACATGTAAATTCATTGGAGGAGAAAGAGGGGGGAAAAAGAGCAAAAGCTCTACAAGGGTAGAAGTACAGAATTTAGGATTGCTCTTTCAGCAGTGCTAGAATTTTGTGGAGTTGATAGCTAAAACTGCCTGGTTACCTGTGATACCAGACTCAGTAAGGAGAATAGCTTCTCACAGGTGTGATGGGAAAAACCTTTCTAGTTTACTTGGTTTATTTAAATTAGGAGAATCACTGTGGAGCAAAGTGGAATGTAGAGGCATTGATGCTGCCTTCCAGAGGGAAGGGAATTAAGATATTCATAAAGTGCGTAAGTGCATATATTTTCTTTTCCCATTGTACACTCTTCACCTGTTTGCTATAATGCAGCGTTTGTGTGTGATTTGTGTACTTCCTTTTGTATCTCTTCACAGCTAAATACCTTTCTGTTATTTTTGAGAATCGCTCAGGTTTTTGATAAGAGTGAAATTCTTAGGTAGATAATGGTAATGAAAAATGGGGTGGTGTGTTATAAAACTGAAGTCTGAACCCCGCCATGAAATGTAAGGGGAAGTTAATGTTGTGTTTGGAGCCTTTTAGTTGCCAGAATGAAAGCATACTGTTGTACAATAGAAAAAAAGGAACTTAGTGGAAGAACATAGAATTATCTCCTGAGACAGCAAGATATAACAAAAAATACTCAGCTTTACTTCTGGTTTCTTGAAATTCTTTTTCTTCTCTCCATCAGAGATGGAGTTGTTTCAGCCTGAGTGAAGCACAGACCCCCTTCCAGCTACATTAGAGCACTTCTTTAAGGAAAGGGAGAGAGAAATGCAAGACTGCTTCTTTTAATAACACCATTCTTCTCACCGTGAGGGCCACAGAACTGCCTTCTGTTCCCAAAAACTCACTTTGCAACTCAGTGTTGCGATGAGTTGGAAACTAACGTCATTTTGATTTTTCTGCTCTTTTTACAACCAACAAAAAACTATTGTTTCCTCATGAGTGCGAGGAGCTTTCTCTCAGTTTGCATCATGAGATGGGCCCTGTCTGGTCTGCAGTACTTAGCTTTGGAGGAGTTGATTGTTGGTATGTTGATGGACAAGACCAGAGAGACACAATCTCTGCATAATTGAAGTTTTGAAATAGCCTGGATCACTGGAATGAGGCCTGACACTGCTCTGATTTCCTTATGGCTTTCTGTCTGTCTCCAGGGAAGCAGTGCCTGACCTACATAAAATACTTTCATCTGTAGCACATTGTAGTGTGCAAGGTAGCATAATGTGTGCTGCCTTATCTGACTTAATGCTGGCTTGGATCTGTGTTCCTGGCTGTATGAAAACAAATTACAGAGCTGTAATAAACAGATTTTTCAGCAGTTTATTACGAGCTCTTCTCACAATCCTCAGAGATCATACAAAGATGAGACTCAGTGAGGAGAGACCTCATTGTAGTCTCCAACATCCTCACGAGGGGAGGTGGAGGTGCAGGCACTGGTCTCTGCTCTCTGGTGAGCAGTGACAGGACCTGAGGGAATGGCCTGAAGTTGTGTCACAGGAGGTTTAGGTTGGAGATCAGGAAAAGGTTTTTCACCCAGAGGGTGGTTGGGCACTGGAACATCTCTAAATTACTTGTGTTGCTTTCAACTGTGGGGCCGATGATGAATCACTTAATCAAAATAGTCATTGTTCTACAAAAACCTACATTATAATTGCAACATTAGTGCAATAAATAATGTTTCCATTTTAAAATGCAACTCTCCAGCCAAATACTACATATTACTCACTGTACCTCATCTTTCACTGCTGTTTTCCTTTTTTTTCTAAGAAGTATCTCGATTTTTCTAGTATTCTGCTGTGTGATAAGCATTACCACTCAGGATAACAGACAAGCAGACACTCTCTGACCAAAATGGCCTGCTAGGGGAATTTTTTGCAGAAGCTGGTAAGATCAAGCATCTAGAGGAACTGGAGAGTTTATTTTTGACTGCAGAAATAGCAGCAGGTGTTAGGATCAGTTGAGCTACCTGTTTATCATAAACGTGGTAAGTAGAATGTGGTCCTGTGTCCTTATGTTACTGATTTTGTTTCAGAGGATGTGAAACTACCGTGAAGAATTAGACCCTAACAAAATGGAGACTTTTCCCGTTATCCTCACCCAGGAGTTATTTTTGTCACCTCATCATCTGCACAAATATCTGGTTATTTGTATTATACGAGTGCAAGAAAATCCCCGACTATTTATTGGAAACTGTATTTGAAGTATCCATTGTTGGTGAACCGTAACTAGCCACAGAAAACAGGACTTTGAAGGATTATTCTCTTGATTCTGAAGAATTTGTTTCACTACTCAGCTCTGTTGGTCTCTGATTTGGAATATTATTTTAGCTTCTAAGATTTTTACCCTTGTCTGTGGCTTTGTAACAGCATTTGTGAAATCCTAAACATATTTTATTAAATAAATATTAATAGAGGTCTTTTGCCTTGGGCTAGAAGCTGACAGATGAGTTCAAAACACAAATGCATTTGATTCTTAGAAGAAACACTTTATTTACTCCTTGAGCAAACATTTTCTTGCCCCATAAGACGAAAAAGGCAGGCTGGTTGATGCAAGACTTGATAGAATCCTTTTTGAGCAGTTCAGTCACTTTAACTGGGATTTTTAAAAGATTCATTTACTGTGAAGCGTCATATTTGTAAATTCAGGTTAGGATGAGTGGTGCTTCTTTCTGGTTTATGTTCAGTCGTTCCCAATTGAATGGACTTAAGTGTGCTTTTAAATTACCAGGATTGCATTTGGAGGGCAAATTGGAATCACATTCTTATCCATGGGACCAAGCAGGAGTTGTATTGGTAACTGCCTTAAAGTGGAAAGAGAATTTAAGGCTGGTGTTTCTCAGTGTCATTTGGACTCAGCTTCTGGGTTGTGCCTGCACAAGCACTTCTTGTGGCCATGGAAGACCCTACAAACCCTCTGCAATCAAATCAAAAGTCAGAAGATTTTGTATCAAAAGCAACCCTGTAGCAATCCTTTTGTCTTTTAAAGCAGCCTAAATGCTTGATAAGGCTCCCAAATATCTGTTACAAGAAGTTATTTCTGCTGCTTTTGGGGATGCCTTAACAAATATTCAGTGATTTGCCCCAGGTTCCAGACTAAGTCATCATCAGAATCAAGGAAATTCAAGTCCAGGCTTTAAACTTAGAGTAATTCTGTCTGTCACAAAGACTTTGTGCTTGGAGATGAATTCATGTTCACAGGGATATAACAGCCCTGTTAAGTGGGTAAGAGGAAATTTTATTAGAAAGTAAAAGCTCTTTAAGGGAAAAGGATTAGGTCTTGTTCCCAGTAAATGGTGTATCAGGACTTTACATCAGCTGACCCAGGAGGAAAATTGCATTTATAGTTAGACTATGGCACACCACTTTTGTACTGTATATTACTGTAGTGTAATTAATTGCTTCACTTCTTGCTGGTCTGGTGGTTTGTCTGCAGACCTTTTGTGAAGCTGATGCTCTTTCTCTTGGTGGAGAACTAGAGGAATGCAGTAAATGAATAGAGATGGAGAAATTAGTCACTTGAGCAGAAAATAGTCCCAGTGTTCAGTGGAGTATTTTCCACACATTAGAGTCCCTCTGTGGCAAAGCAAGCAGATGTGAAGTCTATCATGCCTCTCTCTGATCTACTGCTTTTTAAATTCCAGAAGTTACTTCCATTATTTGTTATTTTTGGGGTGGTTCTTGTTTTGCTGGTTTTGGGGGGTTTTTAATGTGGTTTTGGGTCTTACCTATCTTGTTTTTTGTTTAACCTCCCCCCACCACGTACTTCTGTGATCATGATTTTTCATTGCCTGTTAATTAAGTCTCTCCCATTTGGTGCATAGATACTGATGGCTGCTCACATGTTCCAGCCATTTCCAATCCACAGTGCCTGTGTATCCTGATTGTTTCTCACCTGAGATCTTTCTTATAATATTGCCCCTGGGGTGGTGTTCTTTTTGTAAATCACAAGCAAGTGAAGATACTTACACTTGCCCTCAAATCTCCGTATTTGTCTGGAAACATTTTGCCCTTTTTCCTCTTTCCCTGGAAGCTTCCAGCAATTTTACCTGTCAGTGTTCCTAACACAGGCCATAAATTACATGAAGCTGTGACTATAATGATTTTAAATAGATATTTGATTCTATTAAGGAAAGCCTTTGCACAGTTGTCCTGGGCATGGCTGGGGTGGAAATAATTTTGTTCCTAGCAGCTGGTGCAGTGCTGTGGTTTGGGTTTAGGATGGGAGCAATGTTAAACTGCACCAACAGTGTTCAAGCTTGAGTGTAGTTTCACAGCACACAGGCTACACTGGGTTACATTTTCTCCTTGCCATGCTCTTGTTCTAATTCCTGCAGCAGCTCACCAGTGCTTTGGTTCTGCCAGCACTGTGGTCTGCCCCACACCTGCTGCCTCTGAACACCTCTGCTTCAGTAAACTTTTATTTTTTCTTAAATGCAGGGTTAATTTTAATGTTAAGCAGTTTTTGATTTACATCATGCTGCCTCAAAGACTGTTTTGCTAGGCAGATGGACAGGATGGGATGCCAGGAGGTAGAGATGTCTGGGAATGAACCAAGCAGGTGAGGGGGTTTTTCAACAAGCTGCTGTGCTGTGGAGCTGTTTGCATGGAGAGAGAGCAGTGGGATGTGTCATGTGTGCCTGGCGTCCCTTTCTGTCCTTGCTGCTGGGCCTCCTTTCATGGCACTCCACTCAGCAGCGTAGATCTTCCTTGAACACACCGCAGGAAAATGAATCAAGACATTTCCCATTCTTGCACTTGCAGCTATCACTACTTGTTGTAGTCTTAAAGGCATGTTTTTAGCTTGTTTTCAGTAAGAAGGCCAAGATCCATTGCCACTAGGGAATGATTTGCTGAAAAGAAAACATCCTTAGTATGTGATCACAAGTGCTGCTCAACAGTACAAGGTTAGTGATGTGTAAAGGTAAAGGGCTGAGAAGTCTGAAAATAGAAATATCCTTAGTTGTTACTCTGAGAAAACTTTTAAATACTGCTTTTTCAGATAATTATTTCCCTTTGAGTTTGCATTAAAGCTTTCAATTGAGAGAAGTTTCTTTTGCTTTTATCCATTTTTTGAATTAAGAGGAGCCTATTTCTAGATTGAAGCCTGAAAGAAAAAAACTGTAAAGATTGACCAAATGGTACTTCTTACAAGATGTAGCCTCTGCTTTTCATAGCCCACACTCTCACCAAGACAAAAATAATTCCTTAGCAGTGCAGGCATAAGCACTTGCCTAGCACCCTGTGTAACCAGCAGTGGCTTATCAGTGTGCACAGGATTATTTCTGAGGTTAGTTTTGTTTTGCAAAGTACCTCACTGTGTTAACAATCTGAATCCCAAGATGACACAGACCAAAATTCCCTATTTACAGGGTTGTAATTCCAACCAGTTAAAAAAGAAAGGCTCTATTGAGAATAAAATAAAGAATTGTCATGTCTCCAAATTCTGCAAGTCATGACATTACCAGGAACTGGCTTTTTTTGCCTTATTCTGGTTTCACTCCTACATTGAAATAATTGTTTTTCCCCCTGTTCTGCCCATGAATGCCTCAGCAGGTAACCTGCAGCTACAGCATGTGTAATTATACATTACCAAGGAATCAGTTTTGTGGATTTGCTATTTCTGGGGAGAGAACATTTTATTAGCTGCTCCCACAGGAATGGAAAGTATTACACCAGCAGCCAACACAAGGCATCTCTATAACCTACACAGAGATGAGGAGGTACTTGGAGATTTCTCACAAAGGTTTTTTCACCAATTATGCATGTGGTTGCACATTACCAACTGGGAAGTAATATGGATATCTTGATGTTTTATGAGAGGAAATTGTTATTCATAATGGTATGGGAAGAAGTAAAAGAGTTTAACTCAATATACACTTAAAAATCAATGGACTGTTGTGAGATGCAAATTAATTAGTGCATTATTAGCCTCATGATTAATGCCTTCCTGCACTTTCAAGTCATGGCATAGTGTCATTGCCATTGTACTTTCTGGTACTCCAAGTCTTCATGCCTAAGCTGGGAAGATTCTGTATTTATGGTTTATCTCTAGAATTTAATTTCATTGAGTGGTTTTAATATTGCAAGATTGATTGACTAATCTAACAAAGATTAGTTAGAAAGAAGACCAGTGTGAGAGAGCAAGGGGTTGTTGTGGTGGTACAGAAGTGAGTAGATGACTGAGATGGGTTCACCAAGATGGATCCAGCATGTTCAGGTCACAGGTGTGAAGGCCAGAAACCCTCAGGTGTGTGGCAGCACCTTGTGCTGTTAGTCAAGTGAGTGAGGCAAAAGACCAGCCTGACTGAACAAGGAATTTTTCAGGAGTTCTTGCCTCAGTCTTTAATAATATTGATAGAATTTGGGCTGCAGCCCTGTGGAAAGGGATCTGGGGGTGCTGGCTGAGGGCAAGCTGAATCTGAGTCAGCAGAGCCCTGGCAGCCAGGGGGGACACCTCTGTCCTGGGAGCATCAGGCACAGCATCACCAGCCAGGCAAGGGGGAGATTGTCCTGCTCTGCTCTGCACTGGGGCAGCCTCACCTCCAGAGCTGGGGCAGTTTTGGATGTTACAATATAAAAGGGACATTAAACTGCTAGAGAGTGTCCAAAGAAGTGAAGATGATGAAGGGCCTGGAGGAGAAGCTGTGGGAAGAGGGACTGAGGGCACTTGGTCTGCTCAGCCTGGAGGAGGCTGAGGTCAGACCTCACTGCAGTTACAACTTCCTCATGGGGGGAAGAGGAGGGGCAGGCACTGATCTCTGCTCTGTGGTGACAGTGACGGGAGCCAAGGGAAGGACCTGAAGCTGAGTCAGGGAAGGTTTAGGTTGCACATGAAGAAAAGATTCTTCATGGAGGGTGGCTGGATGCTGGAACAGGCTCCCCAGGGCAGTGGTCACAGCACCAAGCCTGACAGAGTTCAGGAAGTGTTTGGACAGTGTTGTCAGGCACATGGTGTGACTCTTGTGGTGTCCTATGCAGGGCCAGGAATTGGACTTTGATGATCCTTGTGGGTCCCTTCCAACTCATCACGTTGTATTCTATGATCAAGTCTTTAGGCACAGTGCAAGATTAACAAGACTGATCAAGCCAAGTATAGCTGTGGTGAGGGTGAGAAAGGTAAAACCATAAAAGATGGCAAGCACAGTACATTGTTCCATGAATACTTAACCAGTGGTGACCTTGTTCTTCAGTCTCCTGCTTTTGTTCTTTTCAAGGCAAAAAGTGATTTGTTTTACTTCCTGTTGGTAGCTTAAACTTGGCAATGCAGTCATTGATGTGTGGATTATTTACTGTGATTATTATTTATTATTTCCTGTGCCTGGCAATGGGATAGACATGTTTGGATGAGAATAGAGCCACAAGCTTTCAGTGACCCTTGACGTGTATTATCTCCAAGTGACACAGGTGGAGAATGGTTCCTTGCAGTTTCAACCAGCAGCACACCATGTGGAGTTTAACAGTACACTGTAAAAGTTTCACAGCTCATGAAGATACATGTAAAATTAATCCCTGTAGAACAAAACAATTTAAAACCTTCATAATGAAGCAATTAGCTAAAAGAGGAAGAAAAGTAATGACATTTTAATTTGGGAAGCATCTTTACATGTATTAGGTTTTCAGTGAGAGAGTTTTATGAAGGCACAATTAATGTAAAATGAGGCCTGTGAGGCAATTAATGATGACTTCAAAAGTTAGGTTTAAGGGATAATTTACATTTTAAAAATGAAGAGCAGCTCTAGTTGTGTTAAAGTCTTTTATTTTCCTTTTAAAAAGCCTTTTAGATTGTGGGGGTGGGTTTTTGTAGGTTAATTACAGTTTCACATTAAATTATCAGCTTGGTTATGAAAAAAGGCTGTTCTTACATACAAATAAATAAGTTTACCTGAAAGTATGACAGGATTGTGTGATGATCAGAAATATTTAGTGAAAGTTATCAGAATTCAGTGGAGATATGACCTAAATAAATATTAACATATTTAATCCAGTGGGTATAGTTTCTAGCTCTACAGAGACAGATACCCTACAAATGAGCACGACAATCCAAAAACTTCCAGGGTGTGATTGAAAACCCACTGATAGCAACTAGAAATATGAGCATTGGTTTCAGTCACCTTTGTGTCTTGACAGCTCTGTCCTTTCTACAGTCACCTGTCAAGTTACCAAAATAAAAGTGCAGATTCAAAATGATGATGTCATTGAATGAAAATAGCTTATTCATACTTGTCTGTAAAAAATCAAGCTCATTACTGGTTATCAGTAAACAATTAATGGTAATGACAAAGGCTGACATGATTCACAAGTACTTTTTACAATAAATTATTCCCAAAAATATATTTCAAAGATACTGGTAGCTCATTAGTTTGTGTCCACAGTAGTAATTAATTTACACTGACTATGTTTTGTTAACTTCAGGGCATCTTTAATGAGTACTTCTAATTTTGTAATTTGCAACCTTCACAGAAGCTAGGAATTACTTCAGCTTTTTGAGAAATCACTTAATTATTAAAAGGTTTTTGTTTGCAGTCCAAATGAAGTGATGGTATCAAACAAGGTCACATCAGCTCTTGGAGAAGCTGCATGATCTGTGTGAATTTAATGAATGCAGTACATGCTAATAAACTGCTCAATGACTTCTAGGGTTTATTTTTTTATTAGATTAAGATTCTATAACATAAAAAGAACACTCAGTGATTAAAGAGATTAAAAGAAACTTCTAATGAAGAAGTGTTATATCATTTTATAATGAAGTATAAATTAAATATTCGAGAGAGGGATCGGCTTTAGAGTTGTGATTGTTTTTATTAAATATGCAACTTCAAATACATTTAAATGAAATCAGGGAGGATTTACTAAATGATGTAGTGAAAGAGATTTTCCAGGTGGGAATGGAATTTGCTTTAAAAAACTTGTAACCAGATTGGTTTGGGTATTTGTAAGGAAGTGTGAGTGCTGTGAGATGCCTGGTGGAAGTGAGTGAGGCATGACAGGGGTTTCAGGACTTGGCAAATTGCTCTAAGAAGCTGCTTGGTGTGTTCCTGCTCCTGGAGCTGCCTCACCTGTGCCATCCCCCTGGAATGCCCCATGCTCAGGTCCTGTACCCCTTCAACAGGCAGAGTCACAGCTGAGCTGCTGTGCCACCATCTGTGTCCTCTCTGTAGTTTTAACTTGGTCTCCTGGTTCTCCCAGTGTGGAGAGCCAGGAGAGCAACTTAAAATTATTCTACTTTAACCTTAGTGAACATAAATTCTCCCAGATTTAGAGCCACAATTATAACAATGTGCAAATAAACATTCAGTAAATTAACAGTGTGAAGTGCTTAGAGCTTGGACAGATTGTCCACATAATCTAAAACTGTAGATTTAAAAGGGAGTTTCCTCTCCTTTCCCCCTCACACCCCCAGTAGATTCTCTGCATTCATTTAGTGCTCCTGTCATCTCTCCTTTGATTTGCTTAGTTAAGATCATGGGGCATGTGCTGATTTTAGTCTTTCAGCTCTGTAAGTGTTCACCTTGGCACTGCTACTGTCCCTTTGGACCTTGAATTCTTTTGTGGAATTTTACTACCTTTAGGTAGTGGTGAAGGAACAAGGAACCCTTTCAAGAAGAGGAATCCCTCTAAGCCCTTCTTGGGGCTGTACCAAATACATGAGCCTCCTCAGGAAATTCAAAAATAAAGAGTCCTTTCTCAGGCTGCCTTGGTAGGGAGCATTGAAAACGCACTAAAGTGGGCTCAGAGGTCTTTGGAAGGGAAACTCCAGTTGCTGTGTTCTTTTCCTAAAAGACTGTTTTTGCAAAGTAAACCAGCAGGACCAGAACCTCAAGAAATTCCTCCAGAGCAAAGCAAACCTTCTGCCTTGTTGAGACTCCAGCAGTCATGGAAAGTGCTCCCAAAGATACATAGACCCTCACGCTTCAAAACTTTCTAAGGCAAAGTCTGAGACCTGTTGATACAATTTGGCAATTTTTGCTTTTGCAGCATGACATGCAAATTCCTATTTATTGTGTCACAGTGATGAAAGCATATGTTGTTTTTTACAACTGCATAGGTATATTTCAAGATTTGGGAAGAAATTGAGATTATTGCTAGTAATTTCCACTGCTTGCCTATCATAGGTAAATTATCTTCATGGGCAAAAGGAAAAGTTGTTGGATTTCCTTTCTACCATGGTTTAGGAAATTAATCAAGTGTTTTTCCTTGCAATTTGCACAAGCAGGGTTAGTCTTTAAGTATTACTGATTGCAGCCACAGTATGCTCAGAGATACAACATTTTACTTCAAACTATTCCATGTGGTTGAAAAAAGTCTTTGAAGATCTTTTATCTTTAGACTTCTTGCTAAAGCCACGGGTGATAATTTGAAAAAAGCTCTACTGATTTTTAACTTTTGTATGTATTTATAGCCGTCACATAAAATAGCAGTGCTGGAAAACCAGAAGGGTGCTCTTCAGTGTGGTTAAAGATGAATAAAGATTGATAATGACAGCAAAAAATAGCTGCAAAATTCTCAGGGGAAATGTGGGAAGCTGCGAGGAACTAACCCCTCAATTGCTATTCCTTCTTGTCTATAGGAATTTTATCAGATGAAGGAATAGGCCACTCTAAAAGGCTTCTCAACTTCCCTCTGAGTAGAGTCTGAGAAAGTATATTTCTTAGTGGTAAAATATTAATTTTAAAAACCGTAAAAATTTTATCTGGCTGAAAGATATTTGTTCAGAGTAATTAATTAGTCTTTCCTGTGCACTTCTGATGTGAGATTTATACCATCTCAAGTCTTTTTCTCTTGAAAAACCATCCAGCTATCCGCAATGGCTCCAACACAATGGTTAGAGCACCAGGGATTGATGTACATGAGTGAAAGAGGCGGGGGAAGATAGGAGTGATCAGATGCAAGTGGACAGTTGGTCTAGAAGGGAAAGAAACTGCAAGAAATTCCATTGCTTAACATATAATCAGGGAAGAATAAAAAAAAATGCTTTTTGTAGCAATTAATTATATTTATTGTTTAGTATTCATACATGTGGTTCAGGGTAGTGTTTAGTGTATGAATAGCAAAGTCCTTCATTCCTCTGCTGGAGATTTTGCATATTTTAGGGAGCTGGGAATCCAGACTTCCATGAGATTCCAGGAGAGCTTCATGTCATTTGAAAGTCTCACTTTAATGCTTGCTACCTACATTTATTTTTTGTTTTTTTAAACAACTTCATTGCTCCCTAAATGCAGCGAAACGTTTGGATAAAAGAGATTTCTTGCTGGACTGTAATCCACTGGCAAAGGACACTGGGAGGGAGAAGGGACATTGGCTTGGCCCAGATGTGACCAGCTGGGCATGTCAGGATTGTACTTTCTGCCTCTTGGAAGCATTGCTTCTGCTTCCACTTGGCAATGTTTCCTAGCCTGTATCTAAGGCCATGCTCCTTGTTGAGTGCTGCAGCTAGTTTTTGTGGATTTTAGGAGATTTTTTGCTTGGAAATAATATGGTTTTGAAACAGTTTAATGCAACTTAGGAGTTCTGTATTGATAGCTTATTAATTGATAGAAATTAATTATTCTTTGAAAATAGAACAAAGACTGACAGTGTCTGGAAGAAAGGAGTGGCCACTGGAACTGATTAATTGGTGTTTATGCAAACTCTGTTAAAGACTTGGTCATCTCAGTTTGTTTTTTGAAAACAACTTACTTCATTATAAATCAAATCAGATTTTCCTGACAACTGAATCAATGTTAAAATTACAGATGACTCTGCTCTTCGGAATTTCAGTTCCTAGAAAATTGCTTGGAAATTCAGCATATTGCAGACTGTGAATTTTTTGGCTCAGCTTGTTTTCAAGATGGCATTGAGACCTAGCTCTGCAAATCCCACAAAAGATTTGGTGTTCACTTGCTGGCCTTGGCTCGAGGCCATCCCCAGTTGGAATGAGCAGAGGCTGGGCAGAGTACACAGTGCATGTGTATTGTGAATTGCCCTGTCCTGGCCTAAGTTATGACCATCTCTACATCTTCCTTGTCTTTTTATGATACTAATTTAGACAGTGTACAGTGAGTAACTCTGAAACAATTTATAGCTGGATGTCCATGCTGTACTGAGGAATGACTTGGACTGAAAGCAGGCGTTCCGTGAGCACAGCCTTGTGGTACTTCACATTTCATCTTTATTAGGAGATGTAGCTGGACCATTTATAATTAAATGTTTGACAAACTATTATTTTTGTTAGATCATTAAACCGGATTGCCCATTTAATACAATATTTAGAAAGACAGGACACAAATGTTGTTTCCAGATTATTTATTCTTGTGCCAGATCAATTGCATATTTATTTTTTTAATATTTATGGCCATCTCAGTTTTGCCCTGATTTTGATAATGGTTATGTTTATTTAGTCTAATGGTCTTCCAAGTTCTGGACACAGAGATGTGCTGAAGTCTTTTCAGCTCCCTTTTTGCCTGTACAGCAGGTTGATGGGTTAGCTCCCTTTCCACAGAGCTCTGCAAACCAGGGCTCTGTCTCTTCTCCCAGCATATGCTGAATGCAATTAGGCACCAGTTCAGAAAAAGCTTTGTAAACATCCTGAATTCATGCCACATTTTCTGGTCTCAGGAGCTGCCAAATGCCTAAATGCTGTATTCAAGCCAGATGTCTAAATATATAAAATGAATGACTGAACAAAGTGCCTCCTTAGTAGAGCATATGCCTATAGGGTGGACAGATCTGAGGAGCCTGAGATCAGCTCCAGACAGGATGTTCTGCCAGCCTACATCCCTGGCCACCAGGAGGGAGACCAGAGTATGATCTCCTCTAGATTAGTGTACAAGGAAGGAGCACCTTTGCTCTCATTTTTTTGCTCTCTTAGTATGAGGTACCAAGCCTCAGGAGTCTGTGCTGGTAATATCACAAGGCAAACTCTGTCACTTCTCACTGAGTACACCTGCCTCTGGGACACCCAGGTACTTGTTCAGCAGGATCAAACAGTTTGGGTACATCTGGGCTTTCACCTGAGCAGCATCCACTCAACCATTATGAATGAACTGCCTTGATCTTGTTAGGAGGCTTATATAATGCAAGATACTCAGAAAAAGAGCTGCTATGTAAAATAACTCATGTAGTTCACTGAACTCTTAAGTTTGCCAAAGTGTTTTTCTCTTTTGTTGAGAGCAGAAAGAGGAAATGAGAGATGAAAGCAATAATTATGACTAATGGTGTGTACTGTAGCTCAGTTGTGGTAGTGGGCAGAACTGAAATCTCTTTGAGCAGGTAGAGTAACCTACATAAAAAATCCTATTATAGGAGTAGTTCCTGATGAAATTGTTCACACAACAGTTTTCATTGGGCAGCCTTGGTCTTCATCACTCCTCAAAAGGAAGTCCTTTCATGGTCCTTTCTCAGCCATGTTCAAAGTGAAGTGTAAGATGCATTTATATTCCTCATCTTCACAGAACCTGAAACTTCAGCGGTCTGAAAAAGCTGCTTGGCTCAGTTTCCCTGTTATGACAAGCTGCCTAGTTTGAGATTCTGGGTAGTGCATGTATAGTCTGGTACTGACTGTGCAGAATCTCAGAAAAAAAGCCTTGCAAGGCTTAAAACTTGAACTAGGTGTTACTGTTTTCAATGTCCTGTAAATAATTTTATGAATAATCTTGAGAACAACTGAATTGATCCAGGCAGAGTGCATTGAGGGGCTACTGGTAATGTAGAAACTCTGTAGAAAGGTGTAATGGTTTTACTTAATTTTATTTGCTAAATTTAGTACAAGGGTTTGAGTGGGGTTTTTTGCCGTGAGATAGGATCAGGAGAAAAGCAAAGCAGGCCTAAACTTAAAGATTGCAAAGATAGATTTATTAACACACACTAAAAGAAAAAAAGTGAGCATTAAAGTGAAATTTTAAAACACTCCTCCTTCTCCCCCCAAGTGTTTACTTTCTTACAAACAATGTAAAGAGACAAAACTTAGAAGTTTAGGTTAACACTACTTAAAAATAGTTTTTTCATGTAGTCTTTTTAGAGAGAGAGGTTTCTCCTGATTTGTTTTGGTAACTTTTTAGAAGAAAGAACAGTCTACTTGTGACTTTTAACTTTGATAAAAGCAGCTGCTTGAGAATTTTCGTAGTTGTGGATTTTTTTTATTACAAGCCTTTCCCACATGGCTACATATGGGCTATGGACTTACGCATACTGGGGTGTTATTTTAAAGATAAACACTTTAAAGGCAAAGGATTTTTCATCTTAAGGAACAGAGGTGTTTTTCACTTCTTTACTGGTGTAGGGAGCTTCTTATTTTATTTCTTTCTGTTTAAACATCTTATGGGATCACAAGATCACAGCTACTAATTTAATATTTAGTTAGTTAATTACAGATACCTTTGCTTAAATTTACAAATCTGAATAATCATCTCCCCAGTTTATATTTTTTATTATTTAAAGGGATGTTTTAGTATATTACAGTCTGTTACTACAGCTTACAGAAGATTTTTCAACTGAGACACTATCAGGACTTTATAGAAGTATTCCTGAAGTCACATTCAGCTTCCTCAGTGGTTAAACAACACGTCAGTACCTAAAAATTAGCCTTTAATATGTGCCTGTCTCTTCTACAAAAAATTATCAGGTCCTTACAGAGCAGTATTCTTTAACTAAAAACCAAACTATGTTAACTTCTGATATAAGGTTAAGTAGCAATAATAATTACTGGTGAGGCAAGGCAACTCCCCACTCAGGACCTCTGTATAGTCCAACAAGCCTTGAGTGTTTTTTCTCCTTTGTAACAATTCCAGCGTGTTTGCTGGAGGCCAGCACTGGAGGGGGGAGCTGCCACTTAGCAGCATGTCCTTTTATTTTCCCCTGCTAGGTGTGGCAGTGTGGAGGGAGCGTTGAGGTCCTGCCTTGCTCCAGGATTGCCCACATTGAGCGGGCACACAAACCCTACACGGAGGATCTGACCGCGCACGTCCGAAGGAACGCCCTGAGGGTGGCCGAGGTCTGGATGGATGAGTTCAAGAGCCATGTCTACATGGCCTGGAACATACCCCAGGAGGTGAGTCACAGACACCAGCTTTGTCTTCCAAGCTCTGGCTTTTGGTTTACTGTTATTAGGTACTTATTTGTTATTAAATGCCTATTATTGGTAAATATTCAGAATAAAAGCTCAACAAGGAAGAGCCCTTGTTCAAGCCTCTAAAAGGGGGAAATGATGCCTTAAGTTCTAGTTTTCATGGTTTTCTGATTCTGTGGTGCCTAAGGGTGCAGTTCTGAGCCTCATATTGAGTGTTAGTGAGCTCTCTTCACAGAGCAGGGACACAAAACAAATCCTTTTCCTACTGGAGACCAAGGACAACTTTCAGGCCCAAAAGCACAAACAAGGGTGGGCTGAAGGGAGGAATAAGAAGGATGGGACCTCACAGCCTGAAGCTGTAATTGGACAATTAAACCCCAATATGCAAATAGACCAAAACTTATAAAAATGTAAGATCTCATAACCATTCAGCTATTTTGTGACCGTTCTTAGTACACCTTGGGTGATTTAGCCCTGGTCAAGCTCTTGTCCTGCCTAAGGTGGATCCTGGAGGCCTTTCAATAAATCCTTACTTTATTCTCTAGCTCTGTCCAGTCTCTGTTTCAGGTCAACCTTCCCAAGGCATCACCTACCAAAACCTACCTTTGGTTTTGGATCCTTTTGGTTTTGATTCCTACCCTGAATTTTGATTTTTCTGATAGGATTTTATTTGTATTTATGTATGTATTTATGTCTCACATACAAGCATAAGGTATATGCCTATACATACACAACTGCATATATAAACATCTGTATGTAGTTGTGTCTTATTCTAGAATATTTTTTTTTCTTTAGGTTCCTTAAAAATTAATTTCTTGTCGAGTTTATTCTCTTCACTGATGATTCTTCATGGATATTTTAAACTAGTAGCTGCAGAAATATGGGGGAAATACCCATCAAATTTACACTGTACATCTGAATTTGAGTGTCCTATTTACCATCACAGAGAGGTATAATTCCACCAGATTTGTGAGGAGAGATCTGCCAGGGGGTGTTGACATCTGTTGGTGAAAGTTGGGTTGTCTGATAAGTATTTCACATCAGGGTGATGTGGTGGATGTCATGACATGTTGCAAGAATCTTGCTGCAACTCCCCACTAGACTTCTTATCCTGATTTCCATGGATGAGCACTGCTTGGTCCATTGTATTGAAGAGATCATTTCAGATGGCCACCTTCAGAGTTCAGTTTGATTTTAGCTGTTCTTCATTTCTGTAGTCAATGGCATTAAATCTGTGAACAGATATGAGCTAAAGGGCTCAGAGCAAGGGCACTGTAGTTATTCAGAATCTCTGTGAATAGATTGTTTCCACCTAGAAGTGGGAAGCATGGCTCTGTTGAGTTTGGAGTTTAACTCAGAGTACAGCTCTCATCATTACAGCAAAAGCAAACCCTCTAGACTTAAATTAAAGGGCAGATTAGTTTTTCTTTAATAAAATCTCTCTGATTTGACAACAGTTCAGAGAAACTGGTTTTGCTACAATTTCTGTGTCAAGAAATAAAATGCTGTACTTCTCCTTTAGTTTAATTAGAAGAAAATGTTAGAAACAAGAAATCAGTTAAAACCATGAATGCTGATGCCAGTTCAGCTGCTTGCTCTCAGTAGCTTCTTGCATCTCTCATTATTAAAACTAGGTAATTTTGGCAAAGTGGGGAAGTCATTGTCCTATTTTTGGGTTGCAGCATTAGCTATATAATTTGTGACCATGAAAAAGATGCTCTATAACCTGATACAAGAGAGGACTTTTCTGAAAGTCCTATGTTCACGGAATCCAAGCTACCCTCTATGTGTTCCTGTTTTGAGCATTTGCACAGCAGTCCATACAAGAATAAAGACATTTCTGCACTGGATAGAGTTGTTTATTTTATGTCAAAGCAATTCCAAATGAATTTTATTCGTTATTAGCCTGGTAGATTTAAATTTCAGTTTCTATTTCATATGGTTCATTATTTTCTTGAGGATTGGTTGATCTTCACTGTTTGATCCAAGTTTTAGTTTTTGGACTTGCAAACATACCATTAACACAAAACTTAGAAATTCCTTTTGCTAACAAGGATGTACAGTACTATACACTGATCTGCATCATATTCATCTGGATGTGATGGTGGTGTTGCTTAATCTTGTGCAAATTTGAGATCTGAATGCAATTTGAGATCAAATTCATAAAGAATAGAAAGATAATTTGCAACTGGACAACTACAGGAGTAATTCTCTCTCTGGAAGTTAATGAATACTGGTAATGGACTGTGTAGGTAAAAGAAATGTATTTAGTTACAATAGTCAGGACTTTCCATGAAATAATGTTCCAAAATGTTAAACATGGGTCCCGATTTTTTCCATGGAAGAATTCCCAGATCTCTGAGAAGTCAGATGTTTCCAAAGGTTTTAGTCCTTGGGAGCTAATAAAAATAATAAAAAGGAGTCAGACTCATTTTGCAGTGTGCTGTGACTGCCCTCCTGGGATCTCTTTGGGCTTCTCTCTGAAGTACTGAGGGCTTCAAATGGAGACCTCTGCTGCCACGGTGACTTCTGCATCACTGACACTTGGATAAATACATTCAGAAGAGCACTTGAAATCCAGAGGAAAGATTCTTCAAGTCCCAGAAAAATGTGGTTTCCATGTGTTCTGCCTGTGCTTCTGGTTTTGTTTGTTGGGTTGTTTTTTGGGGTGTTTTTTCCCATCATGTTCTTGGCTTTGAGGAACACAGCCTCTTTATTTAGTCACTTGCTGCAAAATTCAGAAGGAAAAAAAAATGCCAGTTAAGGAGTAGCTCCACATAAAGTTTTGGGAATTATGTAGGACTTGAGAAGGGGAGTCACCAATTTTAAAATTGTTTTGTCTGATCTGTGTATGCCAGATCGCAGTTTCCTACTTTTTAGTGTACTTTGCCAATGTGGAAGTCAATTTTACTTTAGTTGAAAATGCTTCAATAATAAAATACACTTGTTCCAGATTAGCATTAACTCAGTGCTTTGGGATGCAGTGGTTGCTTCAGCAGCTCAGAAATGTAGATACTTCTACAGAGACCTTTTTCTTGTGTAGCTAAGAAAATTCAGTGCTTTCAATGTTTTTTTTTTTAAATCCTGTCTCATGGCTGACAAAATCTTTGGGGTGTTTCTGGCCCAGTAAAGGCTGTTGTTTAAGGAGATAGATTATAAGATTTCCCTATGAAAATGTATTTACCCTGTATTTTCTCTGAGGCAGAAGTCATGGAACACAATGTGCAGCAAAGTGTCTCATTTTACTTCCTGTCAAGAGCAGCCACAGATTTGCACTTAGATCCCTCTCTAAAAATTTCTGCTGTGTGATTTTGATGTGATAAATTATTGATTTTTATATACAGGCCCTTTATGAAAGTCATGCTTTTGTGATCTGCTCTTATGAAAAGTAGAAACTGGGTTAGCCAGAAATGTAAAGGAGAATAAAAATTATGGGAAAGAATATTCAGCAATTGCTTTTAACAAAAATAACAAACTTCTCTTTTTACATTACAAAAGAACTTTAATAAGTGCTGTTCCAGAGAGGTAAGCAGAGCTTCTGCTCTTTTCAGTCAAGCAGTAACACAGACTTCAGAAATGGCCAGAAAGTGCCATAAACTTGATTTGGCCACAGTGATTAGGCCACATGGGACACCAGCAATGCCCATGTTTCTAGGGCAACTTGATTCTTCCTGGCAATTCTTTTAGGACTTGGAAAGTGCCAGGAAATGAGAGATCAGCAGTGATATTCCTTGGAAATTGGATCTAAACCCCACTGGACTCAACAGGAGTAGTCCCCATTCACCAGAGCAGAGTGTGAAAGAGACCCTTCCCTGGTGACCTGTGCCATATTTAGTTGGGACACTTCTGGGGGGTGTGGGGGTAGCAGACTCACTTCACAACCAAAACTTGGTTATTGTCATAGGTCAAAACCGTGCCTGACGCTTGGGGATGGTGCTGTGCAGGGCCAGGAGTCAGGCTTGATGATCCTGACAGGTCCCTGCCAACTCAGTTTATTCTGTGATTCTGCAATGGGGGAGATTCTGGGTGTTTAGTTTACACAGAAGTGTATCACTGATGTCTCTCTGGCTTTTTCTGCCCTTTGTTCCACGTGCAGGACTCTGGAATTGATATTGGTGATATTTCAGAGAGGAAGGCTCTACGGAAAAAGCTCCAGTGCAAGACCTTTAGGTGGTACCTCGTCAGCGTGTATCCAGAAATGAGAATGTACTCAGATACCATCGCCTATGGGGTGGTAAGGATCTTGTTTACATTTCCCATTGTACAAACATGGGGTAGAAAAGTGTAATAGTGGAAGTAATTCATGAAGACAATGCCTGGCTCAAAGTTAAAGAACCTGATCCATTTGGAGTCACTTGTTAAATAATATGTTAGACTGGTTAGTTGACAGAGACAGCTGCTCTGCTGTCGTTTGTGCTGAGGTATCCTGAACATTACCTTCCTCACAGATTTTTTGTTGTTTGTTTGCTTCATGGCTTCACAGAAATACACAAGGTGTGATTTTGCAGACACATTGGAGCTGACAGGTTTGTGGCAGCAGGGGAATTCACAAAATAGACTCAGTATCTCAACTGCAACCTTCTTAAGATTTTAGCCAGAGCTTAATTTAGAATAATGGAGTCACTTAGGATGGAAAGACCTTTAATATCATCAAATCCAGCTGTTGAAGGCTGATGCCTTCCCTTATTAAACTTTTAGCCATTTAAGGGAAATCCTGATCCACCATAGAACAGGTATCACAGTCGAAGACTATCTTTCCAGGCTAACCAAATCTCACATAGCTAACCCACTATAAAGCACCACTAGAGAGATTCAAGAATTACGTTGCATCCAACAGGAAGTGCAGCTAAATTCATGCATTTTGGGCTCATCATTACTTGTGGAACAGCAGTTCCCTTGTCTGTATTGCAGTCATGCTTGAGTTTAAAGGTGTTAATTGAGGCAGAAGCAATTCTTGCCCCTCAGAAACTAGCAGGGCCCCAGTCAGAGAGAGCAGGTATGTATGGCATGGAAGATGAGCAGAGTAAATTAACACAGGCCCATAATAAGGTAGTAGACCTAGAATGTCCTTTTCACATTCTCTTCCACAATCATTTTCACAAAAATTGATTCCTGTGAATTAATTTTTTTCTTTCTGCGCAACAGTTCCAATTAGAAAATGCAAGAGCAGATCATACAGATGAAAGATTTGTCTTCAGACATCTCTCCTCAGAAAGAAAGCTGAGCTGTGCAGTTGGCCAGTATGGCTCTGGAAGAGCCCTGAGGGTGCCATAGAGCAGCTGCTGTGTTTTGGCAAATTAAGGGATTGTACATTCCTGCAAACTTCTGTGGCCCCTGTGATGATAAGTTAAAATAGCCGTGCTGGCTTTTCATACAATCATACAAGAAAAGCATTTCCAGCAAAGGTTTAGGTCATTGGTACGTGCATGAGATAATGGTGACCTTCCAAACTAGTTCAGAACAATGCCAAAATCACACCTGTGTGCAATGAGCCTCTGCCACGCCCCATGGAATTGCCCACAGTGGTGCTGTGATCTAATCAAGCGTGGAGTTTCCTGAGGAGAAGGAGGCACAGCAGCCAGCTAGTGCATGTTTCTGCTTGTAGGTGGCTCTGGATAAAAAAGTCTTTTCAGGTAGAAGTGATAACAATATAAATAAAGGCAGGGCAGTGGAAGAGCTAAGGTACTTGTCTCAGGATCAACTCTACATTGTGCAAGTCAAAATGAAAATCAGCAACAGTGATTTTATACTCTGCTGAGAGATTTTCATCAACCAAAAAGAGTAAGAAGGGTTTTTTACAGAAAAACTGAACACAGTGGTCAGCCTGGAGAAGAGGCTTCAGGGAAACCTTGGAGCAACCTTCTAGAACCTAAAGAGGACTAAAGAGAGCTGGAGAGGGTCTTTTCATGAGGATGTATAGTGATAGGACAAGAGGGAATGGCTTTAAACTGAAAAAAGCCAGGATTAAGTTAGATATTTGGAAGAAATTCTTTACTCTGAGGGTGGTGAGGCACTGGAAGAGGTTGCCCATGGCCTCTTTTTCCACCTGGAGGTGTTGGAGACAAGGCTGGATGGGTCCTTGAGTAACCTGGTCTAGTGGAAAGTCTCCTAGCCCATGGCAGGGGAGTTGGAATGAAATAATCTTTAATGTGTCTTCCAACCCAAGCCATTCTTTGATCCTGTGATTTAGGCACTGCCCAGTAATGCACATGATTGTCATCAGCTGAGAGAGATGTGAGGAGCTGGCCCTGTTTGTTCCAGCACAAAGGAAGTAGTGGACAACTATGACACAGATAAAGAGGAAGTGTTTTGTGAAATACACAGCTCACTGTTTTATGAGATACTGTTGTGTGACACGAGATTAAGTGCCCCTATCCTTTTAGGAAAAGAATCACATGGGTGCCTAATCTTCTCTTGTGTCTGCTTTGCTGTTTGCTTGCACATCTTACAGCAGAGAAAGGTGTGATATTTCAAAGCAAGTCAGCTGCTTTCTGATTCTCTAAATGCATCCATTCATCAACTGGCTGCTTGCTTTTTTTTTTTTTTTTAAGAAAATAGAGATACTGCTGCTATAGCATTATCATCAATTAAAAAAAAAATCCTGAGTACTTGAAAAAGCTGAATGGGGGTAAAGGTTAGGATATAGGCACCTACAGAGACACCCCACATATTTATTTCCTGTATCCTACATTTCCTCATGTTCTGTGAGAGTTAGGGAGATAGTTGCATCATTCAGGTCTAGCTTATGCTGTGGCATAAAGCTGGAGTTGGAGTTGGTGGGCTTCTCAAATATCTGAGAAGCAAATTTCTTTCTGAATTGTGCAGTGCCCTCCTATTTAGCAGAAAGCAATGTCACTGGGCCAAAAGCTGTTGTATTCAGAGTAACAATAATTATCTCTGGCTTTCAGCACAGGGATTGTCTGTTATATTTTGGATTGTTCTTAAGATTAAGTCTTGGTAGGCTAAAATTGCATTACTCAGGTTAATTGTTGGTTGCCACAAAGCCACTAGATTTTGTAAAGTGATTGTTCCTGAGAATCTGGGTCTCAGATTTTGAAACAGCATTATTAGTTAACAGGACAGTGTCTGTTTTGTTTCTGGGTTTTTGCTTTCTTTATTGTGGGGATTCTTGTGGAAAACATTAGCACTAGGACCAGCATTAGGGTTGGAGTTTATGGAAGAGGTTTTGGAAACACAAAAGTAGTGATAGACACAGGCAGGAATTAATAAGGCTGATATTTATCATTGGTTTGGATAGAGAGGGGTGCTTTGACATCTGTTTGTGATTAGAGTCATTAATAGAGTCATACATTATGAAGAAGAAATAGAAAGCTTTGAGAGAGAAGATTTTATGTAATTCTCAAGGCTTTAATTCTTGAGAGTAATGCCAGTATTGATACCTAATGCATATTTCCTCTTTAATGTTGAGATACATCCTGTCCATTACTGGATTTAGTTAGCTTTGGAGTTGGAAGTCTTGTAGAGATGAGTTGATGGTTTCAATTTTATTCACTGTCAGGCTTCACCTTCTAGCTTGTCCACTCTTCTTACCTGCTAGTGCAGTTCTAGGCTTCCTTTCTAAAGATATTAGTTTGTTTTTCAAAGGAGGCCCCTGTGCACAGCTGACAGAACTGCCCAGTTAATCACAGGTGATTGGAAACCACATCTCCCCTCCATCAGGCAGTTCTCTCCTGTTCTCTGAGCCAATCTTACACCACTGAACACTTTAATGCACATCCATGGGTATGCAGTCCACATCTTTGTCCTCACACTCTGAACAGGCCCCCCAGCTATCTGTGCTCATTAATTTAGCCCTTCCCTTTCAGAAAACTCTGTCTCAGCGTTGCCCAGGTTTTTCGCAGGGCTTGGTGCTGACCAGGGCCGAGTACTTTGCAGTCTGTTCATTGCTCTGCGTGGGTCAGCCCAGAATAATCAGGGGAACTGGTGCATAACAATTGCCCAGAAGTCTCCAGGTGTCAGCTGAAAGCAGTTTTTTGAATTATTTCTGGAAATCAGAAGGCTCTCCTGAGTGATTCTGAAAAGCTGTTTAATACCTCATCTGTCTTGCTCAGCAGGATACATCCAGGTCCTGTATACAGTGTGTACCAGAGACTAAATGCTTTTAAAACATATATCAAAAAATTATTGTTATCTCTGAAGGCTTTTTGAAATATACCCTGCCTGAAGCTTTGTGCAACTTTATTGAAATCAGTGGTGCTAGATTATCTGCAAGGAAGAATTTAGTCCAGATGCTTTCTCTTCAAGATCTTCATTGCAATGTATTTTAATTTTGCGTATTTCCTTCCTCAGCTACGTGTGATTTATTTTTCAAAGAAAAGAAAGTAATCACACCATCTTTTTCTCATGTAAAACTTGCTTGATTTATTTTTCTTTCTGTTTTGTTTTAGCTGCAGAATTCCCTCAAAAGTGACTTGTGCCTTGATCAAGGGCCAGACACAGAGAATATCCCAATCATGTATATCTGCCACGGAATGACACCACAGGTTAGTTTGTCTAATGATCTCTGATTTTGCTGCTGCTGTTAGCAGATTGTGTGGGAGGAACCATCTTGTACCTGTCATTGTTTTTCCTGCAACAATCCCTTGGTAAGATGCTTAGTAGCTCTTTTATAGAGAGACGACATTATTTCTGCTGTAAATTGAGAAGCACTGGTATAATAATGCTTTGACAGGGGAGCTGATTTATTCATTTTGAAAGAATTTAAGGAATATGAGAGTCAGCTCTGACCCAGATTTGCTGATAAAAGCTTTCCTTTCTGATCCTTAACTGTGCATGTCATATGAATGAAGCAAGGCATTCTAAAACATTCTGCATACATACATAGGTATACTCACAGTTTATTTATGCATTGTCTGCTGCAACGTGGTTTTTTACTTTATATATTTATTGTGTCATTTCCACAAATATGATGTGTACAGCCACCTTCATCATACCATACAGCTGTGTCAAATTCCAAACCCTGTTCTTGTGAAAACCCCTCCTCTAAATCTCCTTTTTTTCCTTTCTCTGCTGTTGTCCCATTACTCTAGTATGTTCCAAAGACTCAGATTACCAAAAACTTTCCATTTTCCTACATAACAGCTGGATTTACTAACTTGGCAGACAGGAGGGTTAGGACCTGTGTCTCCCCAGCTAAGAACATGGGCTTAAGTGAAAGCGTTTTGAGACAAATCTTGACAGGAAAAATAATGTTGCATGGCCTAGAAGATGCTTGTCAAACACAGATGTGCAGATTTTTTAACCTTAAAAATAACATATGCAAAAATGACATAAAGGAAGGTGGGAGTGACTGGAGAAACTGAAAAATCCCTCCAGTTTGAATGATTTTTTACCCAAGTTTTATATTTGCTTTCTCAAAAGGACCCTGTAACACTCCACCCTATGGAGTTATGGAATGTGGTTTTACCCAGGAGTTGTCAGTTACCTGATTTGACTATACAGCAAATGAATCCTCAGAGTATGTCAGAAATAAACACAGAGCAGCAGGGTGGTTTTGTCCCCTGTGCCTGGACCTCACAGTGAAGTGGGAACAGGAGTTTGGTGAGCTGCAGATACGATTCTCTACTTCCCTGCCAGGCTGCACATGCTGCAGCTCTGTTCTGCTCTGGCTTCCTTTAACACTGATCACTAGCATCATGCTTGAGTGCATTATGAATGATGAAGCCAGAAATACCTGAAAACCCCATCCATCAGACTCACTCACTGCCTGGGCTGTGCCTTATCTGTCACATAATGATGTGGGAACCACTGTTTGCCTGCAGGAGGTTTGCAAGGCAGTCCTCAGTGTTCACAGAAGAGCTGTGCAACTCACCCCTGAGCCAGAGCCATTATTCCTCATCCTCTGGGAGGGCACCATAACTCTCCTGGCACATCATCTGTGAGAGCAACACACTCCAGGCATGCCTGTAAATTCCAATTAGAAGCTTTAATTAGAGTTGAGAGACAAACAACAATAACAAAAGTCACTTCAATTAGCGCAGTTCAGTATTCACCAGATAAAGAACTACCTTTGAATGTCAGCTCAAGTTCTGTACAAATGAGATAGCAGCAAACAAATGACAAGAGGGGAAAGAGGCAGGGGAAACTTTTCTTGACGAGACTCTGCTCCTTCATAATTAAAACGTTGTGTCTCCTCCCCATTACTGTGTATTTAATTTGTAACTAATGTTAAAAACAACATCCAAAAAGGCCAAATTTGAGTAAGATCCCAGTAATGGCTGAGAACTTTTTCAAAAGAGAATCAGAGTTTTTCTGTGTTAGGGATTATGGTATGAAGAGGGAAAGAACTAACAAACATCACTCAGCATACCTTTGTGAGATTTCTATTGCAATGCTGCATCTCTTGCTCAAGCAGAGCTGCAGCCCAGTCATGTACTTCTTCTCTTGCATGTTGGAAATATTTGTATAAATATTCCTTTTAATCTTAGTGAGCTTGCCAGTAGCCACAAAAGATACTGGTAAGATGTTAATTTTATTCTAGTAGTGGTGAAATGCTGCATGAAAAGGGGATGCTTTTCCCACCTGGCAGTCCTTACCAAAACAGATTAGTGCCCTGATTCAGGTGGGTGATGCCATTTTTAGCTTGGATGCAAAGTTTTTCAGTTGTAGATATTCCATCTACAGTTTTATTGCTGCCACCACTTGGCACACTTGCATCTAGATGTGCAGTAATATATCTGCCTGCCGGGAACCACTCTCATATGCAGTTAAGTTGCTATTATTAGTTACTAGTACAGTCCCTCTTCTAAACTGGATAACTTCCTTTTTTTCCACCCACTAACTGCTTTCAGATGTTTTTGAATTTTCATCTTTTTGCATAAGAAGAGGCTTAGATAAGGTGTTTGACATCAAGGAATTGTTTCACAATCATAGGTACAGCTACTGTTTCCTTTTAATATGCTTTTTATAGGAAAGAAACCGTCAAAGTCAGTAGAAAGTGAACTGCATACCTGACATTAAAGTTCCATGCTCCATTTTTTTTAGTATCAAAAATATCACATGTAGCTTTCTAATTAAAAGCAGTAGAAAATAGCAAGGAAATATCCTAAAATAATGCAATGAAATGATCAGCAATGTATTTTCCTGTGGTGTTTCAGTTTCATTTTAAATAGTATCAGGATTAGTGATCGTAATTCAGATTTCCAAACGTTTCTGCAATCCACTCTGTGTCTGCTCTGACTAACATTGGCATATTCACAGTTCATGCCTGCAAGTATCTTGGAGGGCTTTATAACTGTGCTTCAGATAGAGAAGCTGATGCAAATCTTATATGTGGTTAAATACTAAGATGGAATGCAAAATCCAAATATTAATCTGTCCATTTCTGTAGTCCTCTGATACTACTAATGTGAAAGAATTCCTCACAGCTGGGTACTTGGCTTGGCCTGAAAAACTACAGCCCATAATTAGATGTGTTTCCTACCCTCCCTCCATCCTCAGAGGGTGCCTTCCAAGGCAGCTGTATTTGGTCCTGCTCCCCAGGAGCCTGGACACTTCAGGAGTCACCATTCCCTGAGTAGAACACCTTGAATGTTTGACCAGTGGAAAAAAAAAAACAAAAAGGGTGATGATCCTGCAATACACCTCGAGGAATTTGAGGGAAAATTGCTATTCCTTTATCTTTAGTAAGAATGAATTCATCACAGAATGCTGCCCAGATAATTAGAGTTTCTGTTGAGAGCTTCCTGGTGGAAGTCTTGAAGACTTCCTTGTCTAAGTGGTGGCATCTGAACAGCATGGCTGCTCCTGTTGCTGAAGGATGTTTCTCCCTGAGCATCACATCTTCCCATTCCTGCCTTTAGACACTCTGTGCCTGAACCAGCACTGTCCTTTCTGCTCCACCTGTACAGCCACACACACAGAGTTTTGGCTCAATTCCCCAGAGCTGTCTGTGGGAACATCCCCATCACACCTGAGCCACGGTGGCAGGCAGCTGTGAGATGTGCACAGAGCAAGGCCATCAGGTGGTTTTGGTACCTCTGGTGTGCTGCTGGCCACTGTTTGTGAGGGACTTCCAGTGTCTCTGTTAGTCTGTCACATCAAGCCTCTCCTGCTGTGCAGCTGCTTAGCACAGCTGGACAAAACCTGGCTTCTGCAACTGTTGAAACAGCCAGGAAAGTAAATGCAGCATGGTAAAATAGTTTAGTACAGGAGTTAAACCAGGCTCCTACCACACTGCTTAGTGGTGGTAGAAACTGTGTTGCTTTAATCACATAAGATCAGTTCAGATGCAAAGCACGACAGCTCCCCATCAGAGTGATGGTACAGGGAATCAGGAAAACTGGGACATGAGATGGCTTGGCAGTGAGAGGAGATAAATATGAAGGCAAGAAGAACAGTTCTGGCAAAAGAGTACCTAAAACATAAAGTTTATGTGAGGCTGAGGGTTTTGCTGGGTTTTTTTTAAGTGGTTCATGTAGAAAAGGATCAAGGTACTGTTCTAATTCCTCAACTTGTTAAAGTAAAACAACAATTCAGTCATACATTTAGGCCTTAAAAGATCTATTTCCTACTGTGCCCCTGTTCTGCATGGAAAAGATGGTTGTTGTAGATGCAGTAAGTACGTGCCCCAGGCCTTACTGCATTCCCTTCCTAATTCTAGGGTCTGCCTGAGCCTGGATGTTGGTTGTATTTTAAGGCTGCTGATCAGAAGCCATGTCCTGTAATCTTGAAGGCAGGCTGATGACAGCATGTCACTTGCATTAAAAGTGCTCCTGAGCAATAGTTTAGAAGATTCTTTTCTGAGAATGAAATACCACATTATTAGAGACTTTATTATATAACAAATAAGTGCCATCAATCAATGGAGTGATATTTTAAGTGCAGATTTACCTTGAAAATTGCTTGCGACTGAGGGGATAATGGGCAGTTCTGTTCCTTTGTTCAACAGCTTCTGGCTCATATAATTCTCAATTTATAAGCAGTTAAACCCCAAAGCTCATCCAGTGATGTGAAAATCAGGAGAAACCGGTTAGATTTTAAGGAATTCAAGCTGAGGACCAGGGTCAGAAGACTAAATGGGGAGAATCACTAGAAAAGAAATCCAGGTGAGAAGGGACACCCATTTATATAATTTCATATTCTTGCAAGAGATTGCAGAACTGACACCACTGACTACAGCCCTGCCTGCTATGAATTATTGCATCTCCACTGAAGGCAGTGGAAGGGAGTCCTGCCAATACATAAAGCTGTGCCAGTTCACACTGTACAAGACTCTGACCTGAAAGCATAATGTATATTTTAAGCACAGTGTCTGAAGTACTGGGAACAGTTGCAAAAAACTCCCAAAAACTTCTAAACTTCTAAGAACTCTTTGTATGATTCAAAAGTATTTATCATACATATTTTTATAAAAGCTATGTTCTCTTTGATCAAATCTCTTAGCATGGTGATTGTTCATACACAGATGTTTTTCATATATTTCAGAAAATGTCTTCTGTTATTTAGAATTTCATTAAGTAAAACACATAAGCATTGCAAACTGAGACCCTGTGCAAGAAAACAGTTTTAACAGAAGGCCCCACATGCAACAGATGTTGATTGTCAGGAAATAAGGTAGCAAACAAAACCTCCAGATGGATCAATGACTGGCCCTTCAGAGTTGAAAAATCACTGCCCTGAATATGAAGTGTCTACAATAAAAACATTTCAGGCAGCCTTTTTTAGGCAGTAAAAGGGAGCAGAGCAGCTGTTTAACAGCTCTTAGATGAAAACTCAGGGTTGATGTTCACGTTTGTCTTGGAGGCAAATGTCAGGCACGTTCAGCAGCTGTGCACAGGGCAGCCTGATCTGGCAGCACCAGCTCTTTCTGACGCGGGCTGAACTGGACAATCACCTGCTTGAGGATGATCTTTCATGTGTGCAGACACACAGAGGGCTGTACAAAACATCCAGTTCTATCCTGCTGCAGGCACTTTGCAGTGAACAGTCACATCGTGAGCAGAGCAAGCGCTGGCTGCGGCACCGCTGGGTTTGCAGCTGGACTGGATGGTCTTAGCAGCCTTTTCCAGCCTAAATTAGAGAGTTTTTCGTTGCAGCTGAAGATCAGTGGTGTGGAGTTTCTAGCTTGTGAGTGTGGATCTGAGGGATTTGCACGCTCCTCTCTTTGCCCAGCCAAAGTGAGTCTGTCGTTATTCCTGTGCAGAGAGGCAGCCTGACTCCCAGGGTGTGTGCTCCTCTTCTTCCAGGGTCTGCATCTGACAGCTCATTGTTGTCCTTTGCCTTTTTCATGAACTCTTGTGGAATGATCACTGGGCCATGATCTAAGCACTGGGCCTAACTCTTAACTTTTCTTTTTTTTCCCCGTTTTTTTTTTTCACCCCCCCAGTCTAGGTTGCTCCGTAATAGAAGATAAAATAGAGAGTCACTGAAACTGCCTGGCAAGCATGGTTCTCAGCACTAATAAGTTATATTTTTCATTTTAAACATATTCTGTAAATTGCTGTGGCAATTAATGTCTTATGTAAGAGATTCCTGCTGAGTAGCTTATTAAGGCTATTTATATTTCTGCTAATTTCTTTCAGTGCATAAATCCCGATTTTGATCATAGTAAAGTTAATAGGAGTTGTGACCTTGTTTGCAAGGGAAGCAAAATCTGGTGTTAGTTTTTTTGCAATCCTTTTCAAAGTCGAGTTTTTCTATGTATACCTGAGAAGGTGAATTCAAAGCTGCAGCCTCTTCAGAATATATGACAAGTACATCAGGGAGGTACAGAGGTGTTTCAAAGGCTTCCAAAACCAACCAGTCCTTTTAGGCCCAGCACAGGCAGTGCAATGGTTTCTTCTTGGAGATGTGTTGTGGATGAAGACATTGCACATTTTATAATATTTTAATTTTTTAATCTTTTCCCTTAAGTTTGATTCTGGCCATATAATAAATTCTCATTATTTCCTTCAGTGCAAAGTTTCAGATAGAGAATCTGATTGCTGGGTTTGGAGCAGTTTCATACTGAGCCATTTGCCATGAGTGAATTATTTCTGTACTTGCTGTGGCAGCATCAACTTTGCAGCTGGACTCAATCTTAAAAGTCTTTTCTAACCTGAATAAGAGAGTTTTTCATTGCAGGTGAAGATACATGATGAATTTTTAGCTTGTGAGTGTGGATCTGATGGGTCTGAGGGATTTGCACACTCTATTTTGCAACTGAATATGAGGCTTTATAATAATAGGACAGAGACCAACCTGTCTCTTTATTTTATGAAAGTATCAGACATAATGAATGTAATTTTCTGTTCAGAAGGTAAAAGGCACTAGAATTCAAAAGAACCAGCACAAGAGGTCCTTCTTCAGGTTTCAGACCTAGGGTAGGTCTTTTATATGTTACACTTCACTGGTTGAAAACAAAAGCAGAGGAAAAAAGCGGTAGAACTGCATTATTCTGGATGAGAGGGAATATCTTTTACATCCCTCAATTTGAAGATAATGGAATGGATATTTCTGCTTATTTATTTTTGTGTTTGAAACCATGTAGTGTGAAAACACTGTGTATGCCTGTGAGAATTTAGAGGACTGATCACTTGGAATTGAAACTCCAAGCATGGTTAAATGAGAGAGTTGAAAAATAATCTTTTTTTTCCGAAGAGTAACATTGATTTTTTCATTTGGAGGCATATAGGATTTTTGTAGTCCTGGAGAAATGGTTTTGTTTTGAAGAAATTTTATCTTTGTTTCGATAGAATGGTCTAGAATGAAAAAGAACTTTAAAACATCTTCTGAAATCTGTATTCTTCCCTAGAGTACAGGATCACTGCTGGAGATGAGCATGAATGAAAAAGGAAAATACTACTGTAAGCTGAAATTAGTGATCTGGCTAAAGCACTAACCTTGGCATCCAGGTCTCAGAACCTGAGCTGAACTTAAAAAGCAAGAATTCAAAAAGTAGTTCAATTATTTTAAGTGCTGTGAGGAAGGGTATTAGGAACTTAGAGCCAAGAAGGCTCTAAGAAAAAAAAAAAATAGCCAAACATTTTTGATTGAGAAATGACTGCTCCTTTAAGCAAGTCAGTGCAGCAGGACAGTCAAAGATAACTTGGCCAGTGCCACAGAAGACACATTCGACTAAGCAAATAAAACCCCTAACCACAAAATGTAACAGGAATAAAAGCAGTTGTCTGTAATATGCTGCATCTGTTCACTCATCCATTCTTCTAAATAAGAGGGAAATGCTCATCTCAGAGAATGGATAAGAGCTCTTTTATGATAGCAGAACTATTTAATATTTTACAGTAGAGGTACCGGTGCAATTTTCCTTATATTAGAAGATGTGCTGAAAAGATAGACAAGCGTAAGTTAACCTTTAATGGGAGGAAAGATTGCAAATGCTGATCAGAAGCAATGTCAGAAGGGTACTTCAAAAAATGCTATCAAAGACATTCAGTTCCTCAGCTTTTGCCTAGCAAAGCAGGATTTCCATAGAGATAATAGAAACTTCAACTGGCAAAAAAAATCTGATGTAATTTACCTAGACTTGATAAACTCAGCTTTCATCACATTGCTGCAGAAAAAAAATGATGCATGGTGTCAGCAAAAAATGGTACTGGGGGAGCTTATGGAGTGCTCAGAGCAGCACCCTGAGGCCACAGAGGAGGATGCTCCTGTGGAAAGACAGGGGAATCAATCAATTAATCAATTAACACCTCTGTTCCCCTCCATTGGAGCACACAGCTTAGACTGGGGGCTTTCTCTCTCTGTGATTTCTTTGGGAGGGTTTTTATTTGCTGCTTTTAAGAAAAGACTGGTTAGCTGACAATGCTGTACATCACAAAAGGTTCCTCACAGATTTTGTTTTAATAATTTATGAAGTATTTTCACTTTGTGTTTTTTGTGTCATGTTATCATTACCTTGCCTGTTTTCTGTATTGCTTTAGGTGATGCATTTGCCTCTCAGCCTTTGGGTTATTCTCTTCATCCTGAATTCTGTTGCCTTTCTGTATGGCTAAATCCATCTTTATCATCTTTTCTGGGTATCTTGTCCACAGCTGATATGTCTGTTACTGGTATGGAAGGAGAGGAGCATATATCTGCTGTCTTTATAGCTTGACCAGAAACAATTTGTTCATCATTTTGTTAAATAGGTGAGGCTGGTGCAGAAAGAAGGCAAGTAGAATATCAAACTATTTGATTTCCAGGCTATGTAATGCCCTCTTTTGATTGTTTTATTGAATTCTGTAAGATTCAAATATTTATTACTGAGATTCTCATGGTCACTGTAAGAGCTTTCTTCCCTAGTTTACATTTTTAAGGCAATTTGCCCAGGATATCTGTAATAAAAAAAACCCTGCATTGAAAATGTAATTGAAACAGTCAAGAGCAACTGCAGTGCCTAAGAATTTAAAATTATCAGAGCATTTCCAGCTCTCATGTACAAGCATTTCAAGCTCTCATGTACTTTTTTAATTTAGAAGAGATTAGAGTTGTTATCCTGAATATTATACAACAGTTCAGAACTGTTCTCATCTAGGAAATAAAAATGCACATAACATTTCCAACCTTTTTCTTTTTTGCCTTGTGCTATGCTATAATAAGTGATTTTTCTGTAAGGCTAGTTTTGGTCAAATTGATTTCAGCAGGTTAAAATATCAAAACATTTGAAAGTGTGGAGTCGAAACACTGCTGGGCTTCCAGATGATAAGCCTGACACTAGATTTTGGATTTGGATTCAGAGCTGTGGGCTGGTGCTGAAAGGTTTTGGAGCGCACAGCACCATATTACTCAGGGTGTGCTGGGTTTGGGGCTGCTGCTGCCTCTGCAGGGCTTGGTTCCTGCCCTGATCTTGAGGCCCAAAGCTGCCCCCTCGGGGCTCTCACTCTGTAAATGTGCACTTCTTGTGTGAGATGATGTGGTGCCACTAAAGAAGGGCAGGACTTTCCTTTGCTAATTTGGAAATGGTTTTAGTTCACACTCTTGGAGAAACAGAGCAGCTGTGTTGGGTACTTGCAGTCCAGTCTCATAGTCTGTGGGAACATTTCACATTTTGTAAGTGCATTAATTTGAAATAGATCAGAGTTGGATATTATGTAGCTCTTACTAGAGTTATCCATATTTTAAAGATGTCTCTCCTCATTGCAAACTGGCAGTTCAATCAGCAGTTTTTAAAACCAATTGTCGCTTACAATCTAAATTCAGCATAAAACTAACAGTTATTGGAGCACAGGCAGAACACTTGGAGATGGATGATGTAGTAATTGTGGGATGGTTGTCAATTTAAACATTCTCTTGATTAATACTACACTGTCTCTCATTACTTCATCAGACACAGAAATTCTGAAGGTCAGATTTTTTTGTTTCTCAAATTCTTAATAGTATGTTAATAACTATTAGAGAAGGTAGTTAATATGGTAGATGGAAAATTCACTTTATAGTTACTTTAGTTTTATTGATAATTTTATTATGGCATTCCATTAATTGAAGTCATCCACTGGCTCATTTAGAATTCATGGACCAAGTTCAGGCCCCATGAAAGCATATTTAACTCCCTCTGTAATTACATGAGCCATATTACTTCCACAGCCTTCATTCAGATTCTGATCAGCAATTCAGCCTCAGCTTAGTTTCTTCCCTGGTATTGTTCAGCACTTGCAGAGTGTGGTTATTTGCAGAAATGTTTATGGAATGATTGCATCCACAGTGTGTTTCTGTGAACAGAGGATTTTTTTTTTTGTCCTGCTCATTACCCATCGTTTGTCCAATTGGGAAGCACAGAGAATGTCAGAAATTATTTGTTCGCATAAAATGTTGATTGAATAGTTATGAGTAACTCTGAAAAAGAACCCTGCATTGATTCGGAAGCCAAGGAAAGAGCTGTGTTTGTCAGATAATTATTTAAAATCAGCAATCAAACTAGCTCTTAGCCAGAGTTGAGTTCAGTCTCAACATGAATATATTTATAAAGTGGATGTATTTTTCCCAAAGAAAATATAGGATACTAGAGATTTTAATCTAGGGCTCTTTCAAGAGCCAATGGTTAGTAATTAAAGCCAGTTGGATGCCCATTAGGAATAAGGTGCATGTTCCTATCAGAGCAGGTCAGTGGCCATCACAGGAAGTAATTGTTGAGGTCATCAAAGCTGACACAACTCTGGAAACTATAATTTAATGCAGTACAGCTCATTGCACTTGGAGGCAAGCAGGTGGAAATACAGAGCCTGTGGCATATGGGGGAGCAGAGTGAAAAACTGGGGGTCCTTTTTGGCTCACGGATTTACTCACATGTCAGCCACGTGACAGTCACAGCTAGGGCTTCATGAATTTCAGTTCAGTTGAGAAGATTCAGAAATAACACTTGACTGTTACAGTGGAGGAATAATGGTCTGCTTTTAAAGAAATTTTGGGGAGTTGGGGGTTTAATGTGTTCTCGTATAGCTTTAAAAATAGTAGTTAAATTTCTTGAATTAATTTTCTTTTTTTTTTGTTAGGTTCTTTTTTGATTGTTTTATTTCTCCTAAAGTGTGATAGCACAAATTATACAGCGATAGCTCTGTTACACCAAGCCTGTCTACTCAGCTGGCTGTCCATAAAGGCTCAGAGCAATCAAGTGGAAAAGCTGAGGAATGCATTTAAGTCATTCTGATGTTACTACAGAATTAACTTTGGGGGTTTTTGGCAGGGAGCTGCACTGATTGTGGACATTGGATCTTTGTTGCTCTTGCTGTGTTAAAGACGTAGTGATTTGTTCAGCATGCATATTCCATTTCAGCAGTTATTTTTGGTGCTTTCAAGCTCTCAAATTAGCCTTAAAACTGTGATAGCTGCATTGACTGACTCACAAATGGCAGTTTGGGAAGTTAAAAATAGCAACACAGCTCATGAACTCACTGGTTTTGCTAAAACAACATGAGGTTTAAATAAAAATTTTAAAAAAGGATAAAACTGAGGTTACTGCATTAAACCTGGAATTTTTTAGATCATGCTGCCTTTGGGATGGAGGTCTCTGGTCAGAAGGGCAGGGACAGGATTCAGCATGGCGGAAGTGGATCGTGGTAAATCAGAGCTGTAAATTTCCTGTTGGTTTGGGAGTTTATAATTTGATCTTCTATTTTATATTAACACAGAAGCAAATCTTTACATTTTTTACTTGTCCTTAAATGTGTTTATGTGAGGAAATCTTCAATAGTTCAAATAGAAATTATTATCAAATACCACTGCATTAGTGGGACGCAGTGTGCTAAAAAAGTTTCCTTTGTTAAATTGTGCATGCATGGTGTTTTCATTGGATGGGGCATATTTTGGGTACCAGCTGGCCTCAGGGTTATGTGCTGTCAGCACTGCTGGATCAAATCATAGCAATGACTGACTAATCATAATTCAATATATTTGTGTCCGGTGCAGTCACAACACTAAGTCCTTTCACCTCCTGGATGGATTTAAACATCTCTTAACCTCTTTCTTGTTAGCAGCTATGAATTTGGGGGATGTAAGCATTTCTGGAGCAGGTTGTTTTTTTCCCCAGATGGCATTTTTAAATTCAATACGTTAAGTAACAGGAGTAACTGTGAGTGTTTGCGTAAAGGTAGACTGAGAGTCTTGGGACCTTCTTGAGCACTCAAGGCACGTTTAAATAGGAGCTGTCAAGTGAGCTGCATGTCATTCTGCCAGATGTGTGACACACACAGTTAGCACTCTGAGGTGCCTCATTTCCTCACTTCCAACAGGAGCCATGCTGAATGATTATGAATTAACTGTGTGCTGCAGAGCACCCATTTCTGGGCAGACTCTGCTGCAGACTCTGCTTGCTGCACGTGAATTTGAAGGAATTCTGTAATTCGCTCAATATTCCCTGAGATAGCACTGTAGTTAAGGACACTAGGAAGAAATAACACCACCTCCAAATACCGAGTCAGGTTTGATGTTTACTTCATCTTCTGTGGCACTGTTTAGACTGCTAAACATCAATGCTGATTAACTTTTCTGTTAATTATATATTTACCTCTTAGGAATCTTCCTGTCCCTCCACCTTCATTGCTCTCCAGCAGTTTTCAGCCTTGTTCTTATGGGAAACTATTTCCCACAGTCACAGATTCTTGGAAGTGGGAAGGGACCTCTGGAGATCATCTAGTCCAACCCTTCTGCTTAAGCAGGATCAGCTAGAGCAAGGAAAATATCGCATGATCCTTTATTTTCCTATTCTGTCCATAAAAGGAGATGAAGCCCAGTTCATCTTGGGAAAGAGAAGAGTCCTCTGTGAAAATCACTGGCATTGAAATAATTCCATGTCTTCCTAAATTGGCCAACTCCAAGACAAATTCGTTATTTGAACAGGGATGAGGAAAAGTTCCATGACCTCAGGCCCATCACTTGCCCCCAAAAGGCTAAAAGCTCTCCCAAGACTTGAGATAGATTAAAAAGAAACTCTAATATTTCTGACATCTCTTCTTTAAAGGAGCAAATCAAGCATTAAAGATATAAGGTAACTATAACCAAATAGAGTAAAGATGAAAATGTTTCATCTTTACTAGGAAAAAGTGGCAGCTGTGAGTCAATAGTATAAATAGGTGGGGATGGAGCCAGCTGATTGTGAAGGATAAACTCTGGGTGTTTTGGGGTAACAGGACAGTGACTAAAGCTCTGAATTCAGCTAGGCTGGCCCAAGGATTTCAGTCAGTGCCTAAAGAAATGCTTTCTGGGTAGTAGCCATGAAATGGCTTTAATTCAATAATAAATATATCAGGCTTTAAATGCAAAGCAGCTTTGACCAAGAGAGAGACTTTGTGCAACAGAAGAGCAAATCTGGTGCCCCATGTGCCATAGAGAATGAAAAGTTAGTTTTATTTAGGGAGCACTCAACAGCATACCAGGACCAGGTACATCACTGTGATTCAGCATCTCAGATGAGGATGTAGCCTGTCACCTCAGCTTCCCATTCATCTCCCAAATTGTTCCATGACTGTTGCAGGAGCAAAATTTTCTGGCACCTCCTTTTAGGGCTGATGCAATTCAGTTTGCAAGGAAAGAGCCTGTTGGCTTGAAGCACACAAAGAGATATCATATGGAAAGATCAAGAATGAGGGTAGTGTGATTTTAACTGTTCCACTGCCTTCCTGCAGTGAATCTGACAGGTGCAAGTCACAGAGTGAGTTGTACTGGGGGCTGACAAATGGCTGCCCTGAGATTCTGCTTAAGAGGCTGACAACAGTGGGCTTGGAAAGGAGCATGCTGAAGGAATAACTTGTAGCTGGCTGTAGTTGTGTCCTCCAGGTGTGTACTAAGGGGAGATCTGGACCAGCACTTCGTTCACTGAAAATCTGATGCTTTACTTCGGTCTGTTTTAGTCTGGGGGGAGAGCTAAATACAAGTAATGTGGCTTTGGGTCAAACTTAGCTCTGCTCTTCTGGGGTTTTGCCACACTTGATTCACGTCACAGGTCATGACAGCCCAGCTGGGACCAGGACAGGGTGTGAACTGCCTCTTTCCTGAGCTCCTGCACAGGCTGTCTGAGCCTCGGAACTGTCTCTAGCAATTGAGAGGGTCGCTGCCCTCCCTCGGGGCAGTTTGGGGTGGACACATGGCTCAGGACTGCAGTGGTGTTGTCTCCCCTTGGCAGTGCCCTAGCACAGCATTCCCTCTGTGGTGGACATGGGCCAGTGTGCCCTGGGAAGGAGAGGAGAATTCCATTCCACTAATTATTAATTAATTCCCAATCCACTGGATTTCTCCAGTGTATGCCTCTGCCACCCCTGCCCTCCAAGGGAATATCTAGCCCTAGAAGGCCTGTGCAGGGCCATAGATTTGTGCTTTAGGGACAATCTGCACAAAATAATACAAATCACTGAATAGTTTATTGTACAATAGACAATTGTAATAATCTTTAATAGTGTTTCTCTTCATATGCAAATTAAGAAGCTAACAGTAGTCATTGTTGTTGGCTTAGAACAATCAAAAGGATATTGTAAAATTAATTTACTTACAAGAGTCCTGAAATAACCGTTATTTTTATTGTGAGTATTCAGTGAATTTTAATTATGAGTGACTGATGTGCCTAGTTTTTGTATTAATTCTAAACAGCAAGACAGCAGGCTTTTTCTATTCTTTAAGTCTGTGTCCTGCAGATACTGTTATGGGATAATCTACTTCAGATATTAAAATAAAGCCTTCTAAGACAGGCAGAAAATGCAGGGAAAAATCTGACATAATCTGTCTTTGGTGCTGAAGGCAGCTCAGCGTCACAGCCCAGTGGTACCTCGGCAGCCTGGAGCTTAGCAGAGCTATTTTAGCTATTCAGTGTTGTACTTGAAGGTCATTTAAACAGCCTGGGTTTAGAGTTGTTGATTTTATTTTGCTGCCTCATCCATCTGATAAGCTGCTACTCAGAAATCTGAGCCTCTTCTGCTTGGCCTGTGAAGGGCCTGAGTTTATATCGAGCCTTCACTGCATGATTGAATGGCCTAGAAATGAAATTAAATTAAATGAATGAAAATGTGGTGGGGTGGGAGGGGGTGATATCACACCATTTGCATGATTAAGCAACATGCCTTTGCATAGCACAGTGTTTGCAGTTGCATTTCTTGCCAAGGTTTGCAGCCTGATTTGTGGAAGGGGCACAGCACAGAGTTGGCAGCCTTGGCAGTCGTAGGAGAAGTGAAGCTCACCCAGCCAAGCACAGCAGGGCTTCCTCACAGCTAGGGCAGTTGGATTAATGTCCTCCTGGACATCAAAGCAGTTTTCTGCTTTTTGAACTGCTTTAATTGTTCCTAGTTTAGAAAATCTTTTAAGACTTAAATACTCATGGTAAGAAATCTTGGTGTATGGTTGCTTTTAACAGCATTCTGCTTTTCCATCTTTCCATTAAAAAGTGCTATTAGCACTAAAAGTACATATAGTGATAGAAATGTATTAGGTGATGCTTTTCTTTGCCCTTCTTCTGGGGGCCAGAAGGAAAGAGGAATCTCTATGATATGAGCACAGTAATTTAGCCTGAGACACCTCTCAATCTTACTTGCAGAGCTTTGTAAACTTTGCAATTTATTCATGAGCACAGGCAGGATCAAAGCTCCACCTTTCTCATGAGGTCATAGTGTGCAGGATCTTAATTTAAATTCTAGATATGACTTCTTTCTCTGAGTGTCATTTGCTGTCACCCTGAAAACAGTGCAGCCACTCCTTCAAGACATTTGGCAGGCAGGGAAAAGAGCCTGTTCTATTAAGGCACATATATTTCTGCATTTGCCTTGGAGAGCTTAAAAGTATTTTAGGGAAGGAATTTTCTTTTAGGATACAGTTGGGATGGATAAAACTTCATGAGCTCCTGTCAGTCTCTACAGAGAGAGACCAACAGTAAAGATTGAAACAAATCAGTTGAAGTGATAGTCTTTATTACTTGAAATACATTATCTAGAGCTAAGGCAATATTTTTACTTTTTTCAGGCTACTGTGATTAAGGATTTGCTTGGATTTTGATGCTGTCGATTTAAAAGATGAGAAATTTTTTTCTTCAGTTTAATTGGCTTAACTTGGTTTAAGAGGAAAAATACTCCTGAATGTGCCCAGGTGAGAGCAGAGTAACTTTCCTTTGTTTCCATGGAAGGGAGACTGCACCAAGCTGCACCTCTCAACCCTCTGAACAGCCACACCACAGGCCTCCATCAGCACAAACCCAAAGGGACATGTAGATGGCCTCTGCTCTTTTATAAAAAAGAGAAAAGTTTAACTGTTGATGACAGAGATAATAAACAAAAAATGGTAAATGTGCTCTTTGCTTTGGCGGTTATCAGTCATGTCTGCAACATCAAAATTCAGGCAGTCTTATCCATTAATACTCTGTTGTGAAGTTGGCTGTTAAGTAATATAAGTCATTTAGAGAAAAGGACATCACAGCAGAGATATTTTATTCATATTATGAAAAAGCAGGCAGCTAAAACTGGCAGAGATTTCTTTTGTTATAGTTTATTAAAAATAATGTTTCTGAGCATGAAACTAGGCTACCTATAGTATTTGTCTTTTCTGTCAATGCAGGCATGTATGACATGATAATCTGAGGGAAATAGTGTCAGGTTTTACTCGGAAAAGTGGCTAATTCTAACCTGGGAAAAGACTACACGAGTTCCCACTGAGCAGCTCAAGTGGTGGAGCTTGATACAAGAGCTGCTGTTTGTCACTGAAACTGCAGCACTGAATGTTCTGTGCACGGAAATGCACAATGTACCTGCAAGTAATAAGCTTTTAAGATGGTGTTCCCAGATAGCAATATCTCAGCTGTAAGACTGTAAGACAATTCCTGCAGCCATGTGAGAGACAAAACACTGAAGAAAATTGCCTGTGTGAGTGCTGTGCATCTGTGCTGAGTTTCTCTCACATTCCTGTGTTTGAACAAAGTGAAGTTCTTTTTGTTTTGGTGTTTGAGGCCCTCTGCTGCCTTGCAGAAGGTTTTGTCCCTCCTCACTGTGTTGGAACAGTGGTGATGCTCCAAACCATTGGTACTGCTCATCCCATGGGTCTCCAGATGGGTTGTGTTCCTAAGTAATTCACAACTTTCATAATATCCAGACTAAGACTTTCAGAGTATTATTATTTCAGAGAGGTTAGGAGGTCAAGTGGGAGGTTAAAACTGCTGCTGAAGGAAACACTGCTAATAGGAATAGGTGAAAACTTCAGAGCTTCCCTTTTGTCAAAGTGCTCTGACATTCTGGTATGTTCTAAGTTATTATTTTATTTTTAATTTCCATATTAATTTTGGCATTTCCATTGTAAATGAAGTCTCTAAGCAGATTCTTTGGCTGTAGATGGTTTGCCATTTCAATTTGTCCTCTCAAAGGTGCTTGCATGAAAGGCATTTTATAAGCTTAACTCTGGCTGATGAACTCTTGTGGGTGTATTGTTCTTTGGGGTTTTCCTGTGGGGGGAAAAATAAGTATGTCCTTGCTAGTAGTTGAAAAAAACCAAAAGAGAAATTGTCACTAACCAGCTTAGGTTAAAATGTGTTGCCTCATTTCCATGTAGAAGTTTTAATGTCTTTATTTTATTGTCTTTAGCACAAAAAGTAACTACATTTTAGGTAATTTTTTTTCTTGAACTTGGATGTGTTGGTCGTTGGTATGGTATCTCTGGAAAACTAACATCAAATACACGTGGGATTCTAAGAATGGATGAGACTGGCTCATCTGATCTTTGAAACAGATTTTGATTCCTTTCAGTGGAGCCAGGAGAAAGAGTAGGCATAGGTGTTAAGAAATACCTGTAGGGATCTGGGGATTCTTCCAGAGTTGTACAGGAGCTGCCTTACTTTGTTCCTGTCACAAAATGATGAAAAATTACAGCACTTGTGGAACACAAGAGGAGTTAAAGGACCTCTGTATCCACAGTCATTGCTCACTGCCGTACAAAATTAAACATGACAGGGCTGGATTAAAAAGCAAAACTAAATGAATCTACAGACTGAAAACCTCAAACAAACAAGCAAGAACCTCAAAACCCTTGAGATCAAGGTGTTTACTGCAGAGCATCTTAAGAGGGTATGGCACTCAATTGCAATTTGCCTTAACTTATCCTTTGTAGACAAAAAAATGTCACCAAATTTAGTTGAGAAAACTTAAGAGTGGTAGAAACAACACCATTTATTTTAGAAAACTTTCAGAAGTTTATACCACTAGAAGAACCACTGTCTGAGATGTGGTAAGCTACCTGATTCATCCCTGCATTTTTTTAATTGGTATGCTTATTATTGCAGCTCTAGGCATTCCAATAAGGACCCAGATGTCTTTTATATCAAGTGGTCTACAACCTCAGAATAAAACCTACACCCTTGACTTGAAGAGCTAAAGCCTACAAATAGAATATTTGAAACAGGAGATGCTGAGAGAGAGGAGGAGGGAATGCTGGGAGGTACTGACAGAGCATTCTTGAGTAATGCTTTGGATTCCACAGCAGAATTAAAGTTACTGATTTATTTTTTTCTTTTTGGACATTGGGGATATTTTGTGGAACAGGCAGAGAACAGTGAAGGCTGGCAGTTAGGAGCTGGATGATAAGCTAGTGATATTTGCTTGGCTGATAAGTAACAAAAGAAGCGTTCAGAAGGCCTTTGAAAATTAAGACAAGCAGTTTAAACAACATGGAAAACAGAACAAGGGGCAGGATGTTGCCTTCCTGAAAGGCAGCCTGAAAACTGAATTTTCAGAAGCATTCAGGAGGGATTTGAAGTGGGCATGAGTCTTGACATCAGTGAGGAAAACAGCAAGGGTCAATTTTAAGTGGAAAAGCTGTATTTTATTGTAGGAAAAATAGGCTGCATGGTAAGACTTGATGACTTGGGAAGAGGTTCAAGGTGAAGATGTGCAATATGTAAACACACAGTTATCTGAATGTAACTGTGCCCATAGTAATCTGGAGGTCTAGGTAAAAAAATCTGCTTTTAAAGTTATTGATGCTGAGCTACCAAATGCTTGTACACAGATGGCAGTGAACTAGCTCAGATTTTAATTTGCCTAGAAGTCAGCTCTGCTTTAAAGGATGGACCGGTGCATCAGCATATGGAAACAAAGGTGGTTTGTTTCCTGGTGTATATGTGTTGAGGGAAAAGAAAACAGGGTAAGAAAAACATGGGGTTCTTTAGGAATCCACAAGGAAAACTGTGAAGGTTAAAGAGAGGTTGGTGGGAAAGGATAAAGGAAACTGCAGATAGGTCCAAGTCACAGGAGCCCTAAGACAACATGTTAAAAAAAAAATAACAAAAAAACAGGACACAGATGCCAGAATGGTTCTGGATTTTTTTACTGCCTTTAAAAACTTTTTTTTCTAGTGGAAGAGATGTAGGGATCTTGAAAAGAGCAAAACCTGAGGAAGCATTAGGAAGCAAATCAAGTAAAATTTTAATTTATCCAGGACCTGTTAATTCTGTACTTACCAGAATTAGGAGAACTATGGCAGTAAATACTGAGAGCATATATAAACCCCATGATTGACAGTTTTATTCATTTTAAAAAGTGGAGCTTAAGTAATGGGATTTTTGTTTGCTTGTTTTAAATAAAACCAAAGCAGAATACCAAAGTAGGCAATACCAGAATTAGGTATTCTGCTGCAATATAAGTTCATGAATTTAAATTAAAAAGAAAAGGTCTGGCCTTTAGTACCTGTCTATTTTCTATTAAAATGTTAACATTTTTGTGTCTTTAAGCATGTATTTATAGCACCACACTGTATTATTTAAAGTTTCTGAGCACCTTGGTTTTATTATTATCAAATATTGTTGCTCAGAGTTCAGGTCCTAATTAGTGCATGGACATGAAGAAGAGCAAGTAGGTCAGATAATCAGTATGCTGGTGCCTTAATTCAGTAGATACAAATCTGAACACTGAAGTGAAATAGTGAGTCTTTCTTACACACTTTAATACAATTAAAATCTAAGTTAAGGTGTTGCTGCACTTGGTATACCAGAGCTGTTTGTCAGCTCATTCACTAAGCCAAGATTCACAGTTAATAGCTCCTCAACACAGATAAATATCATCATAATGGTTTTGAAGTTGAGTCATCAGGCTGAAAACCTTCCTCCAAAAATAGCGTGAATCTTCCGAGGGTTGACCTTTGGCTTAGGGGTAACTTTCCATAATTCTCAGTCCATGTTCTCATGTATTTCCTTCCTCAGCAATGTTTTAGGGCAGCACAAGACTCAGAGAAGCTGTTGCTACAGGACAGCACAGCCTCTCTCCTCTGCCACTTCCTACATGAACAGTAGATGGGAAAACACTTGACTTTTATCTTAGTAATGTGTTGCTCACAATTAGTATTTGTGTTGCTCAGAATGAACTCGGACTGTGTTGGGCATTTTCTTGTCAGGGTTGGCAAGCTCTTTCTTTCAGGTGTCTATGTAACAAGAAATGCCAGAGTAGGAATCAGGAATACAAATAGCCAAGTAAAGGCAATGGGAGCTAAGTCTGGATTTACTGGAATCCACCTGACTGCTCTTTAGTTGGAGTTACAGTCAAGTATGAATCTGCTATGAGACTTCAGACCTAGTATGTTAATATATTACTCCTGACAGTAAATGACTTCATGGATTCAACTGGAGAAAAATATGGTTCTAAGATGGAATAAAGTAGTGGTGAATCAAGCTTCTTATCCCTCATAGCTATTATGCCGAAGGCAGGGTAGCAAATAAATACTGCTGGTGGTGAGCATTAAGTTTGCTCATTATAAATGCAGAGTCCTGTACCAGTCTCCAGCATGATTTCATCTGGGAACACTGCCATAAGGATTACAAATGGCTTTCAGCCTGAAAATTGGTATGTATTGCTCTAAACTTCCAGTGGGGAGTTAGCAATTTATCCTTCAGATAATCATCTTGTGTTAAATTGAACATCTCAGTGTAACTTTTTGCTACATGATAAACCAGCTCCTATGAATAGTTTACTGCAACTGGCAATCCACTTCAGCTCTGAAGACTTTATAAAGTCTGGTGGCTTTTCAAAGTTTAATAACAAACTTGTAGCTAGAACTCCCATTGCACTCAAAGTCAGTGGAATTTCAGTGTTAATTGCAATGGGAATCACAATTTGACCTTTTAGGGCAAACCTCTCAAGAACAGAAGCTCTACATGATATTGTTGTGAGGCCAAAGCTGTGCATTTGTGTCCAGATAAGGGGAGCTCATTTACCTTCCCCTGCACTCCACAGCATCATGGGGGAGGGTTGTACAGATTTTATCTTGTGTAGGTGTAATATTTTCACTGGGCAGAAAAATGTTGGTTGAGTTCCCTGGGGTTTCATTTCTCCCATGGCAGATTTAGGTGTGTTGCGCACTGCATCACTGCAGCACAGCACATGAGATGTGAATGTTGCACCAAAATTATCCTTCCAGCCCTACAGGAAACCTGCCATGGCATTCAAGTTGGTGATTTTCAGAAAGAGCAGCAGCATCTTTCAGTTTGCCAGGCCCCAACTGAGTGGCTGATCTGTACCAGTGAGGTCTGTCCCAGCCTGTTGGTCTGGCTCTGTCTGGCCAGGCTGGGGGAGAGCTGAAGTACGAGGGGGAATTCTGTGCACCATCCCCCTCTATAAGACAGAAGCAGCCACAGCTTGTCAGAGGATCTTTAACATCAGCAAAGAAGTATTCTGCATGCACGTACTAGGTTCCATATACATTATCTCAGCTCTAACTCTTTATAAATCACAAACTCTTATTTTCCAGTTGTGAGCGTTCTTTCTCAGCTGTGCTTTGTGCTGTGCTCCCTCCATGCCCTTGGCACGTGTGTGTGCTGTGCAGGGAGCACTGGCTCAGCAGAGGATGAACTCCTGGCCGTGAGAGGGCTGTGCAAGTGATATTTCAAGATCACAGCTTAAAGTAGAATTTGTCTTGGAGGAGATGGGTGGAATAGAAAGGCCAAAAGATCCTTTTGTTCTGAATGTAACAACTGAGATTTAGGGGAGATTGTAACTCCAAGCATAAGCTCTCAGTTTTCTCTTCCCTGCTGATGTGGTACATGGGATTGCATCAGGAGAGAGAGAGAGTCCTGTCATTTACCAAAAATGAGCAAGGATATTGCTTGGTCCAGTGACAAAGGGTGAAGCTGCTTCTCCTTATTTCTGGAGTGGGTCTGAGTAGCAGTACTGAATACAGCTTTTGTTTTCATTGCAATATTATAAGTTTTCTTGATAGTCAAGTAAATTTTTAGAAAAGGTTAAGCTTAGAATATTAACTAAGAAAAAATAACATTGAGCAAACTAGTTCACCTGAAATGCAGGTGTGGAGAACATTTCAAGCACCTAATTTTCTCTAATAGTTACTAGTCATTATTATGATTTCCTGAGAATCCTGTGCAGCTCTCAACTACCACTTCATTCACGTTCTCATCCTTTAGATACCTTTTTTCAGGACAAATAAATGTTTTTCTTAAGAAAAGAAAAGATAAATTGTTTAACAAAAATAAGTATGCCTTGACTAAACCTCACACCTTCAACCTCATATGAGGACTTGGGGAACCATTTTATTAGTTTTAATTACGTGATACCAATCTCAGTTTTCTTGTCTCAATGTGAATAGACAGAGACATTATTGGGTAGAGCAAACGGAAATGAAGTGATGGCTTTAGATAGGACATTTCTAGGAAAACAAATTGAAGAAAGCTACAGAATAATTGGTCCTTCAGTTGGAAGGTGCCAGTTTACAAGCATCATAAGGGTATTTGTGGGCCAAGTTTCTCAGCAGATACTAAAAATACTGGAAACAATTTACAAGAAATTCCCACATTTTACAGTCTGGGGGAAGATTAGTTATGAAGAGTTTAGTTATGAGGCTGGTCCTTGTGGCAGACACCTCTGTCATGCTTTGAAGGCAACCAATGTGCTTCTCTTCAGACCCAGGCAGAAGACCTCTGTTCCTTTAACAGTTTGCTTGCTGCAAACCATTATATTGATAACACAGGGTTTTGTTTTGAAGGATTTCTTTCCCATGACTTTAATTTGCTGTGAGCCCCAGGCTTCCAGGGGAAGTTTCCTGAGGTCACTGAATGCAGCTGGGCCTGCAGGGAGAGCAGGCAGCCTGTCCTTGTGTGCTGGGCACTCATCCACCTAGTGGGAGGGGGCTTGAAGAAGAGGTGGCAGTGCCAAAGGCTCAGGGCACACCTTGACTCTGAGACTTTGTGGATCACAAATCCTGCCCAGGTTTTACAGAGTTTCTCACTGACAGTAATGCTGAATCCTTGCAGATTCCCTTTTTGAGAAAGTAAGTGCCTTTTGTCAAACCTGGTTTCCTAAACAGAACTGCTCCCTGCCACGTGCCCAGGAGACACAGTTGTACATCATTGCTGCTGTCGTGAAAAAAACATGATGGTAAAATGCTGTGGGCTAGAACAGACTAATGAAATGTAAAGAGGCTTATTTTGTTGCAGAGGAAGGGAGTTGTTACCTGGTGCTTTGGTACCAATATCCAAGCAAGATTCTTCCTGTGGAAATTCAGTAGCTCCTCCACGAGTATGTATGTGATGGTGATGTGAAAATGCGTGCTTGTTTTGCTAAGGAACTTGGAATGAATGCTGTAAATCAGCATAGACCATGTGTCTTGACTTCAGTGGAACTAAATAAATTTTTGTCTAAGGTCTAATCCCTTGAACAAGCACTGCTGTGGCATTTGCTGTTGTAGCTCAAATTAAAAGTCCAAGCTCTAAGTAAAATTTTCAAAGTTACCCCAACAACTTAGCAGTTTATATTTAGTATTCAGTCATTTGGACTTCAGGACAGTAGTGGAGTGATTGTTCAACAAATCACTGCCCTGAATTACTGCAGAATTTCTGTCCTGTTCTGTTGGTTGATGGTGATGTTTGCAATATTGTAGTAAAAATGAGCTAATAAAATTCATTTCGCCTGTATCTTTTCAAGTGTTTTAAACAAAAGTGCCTCGATTGCCCATTTTGTGCTGAAGTGGACTGCAAAACAGCTTGTGTGCTCGTTGATGCTTGTTAAAAGCATCCTCCTCAAGAAGGACTGCTGTGACCATTTATCTATCCAACAGCTTGTTTAAATCACAAGTGCAAGCTGTGTGTTTATAGGGTTACAGGATGTTAAAGCATGAGCACGGTTTTAATCTTCAAGACCATACTTTACATGAAGGTCAATTTAAAATATGTTCAGTAAAAAGGCAGAGATGTGCATAGCTAACATATGCATTTTGAGAGGGTAATTCAGTTCATGTAACTCAGGTAATCTCCTACAGCCTGCTCCAGACAACTAATTTGTTTACCATCCTTAAACAAACAAACAAACAAAACC
>VWZU01007485.1:1103014-1164740 GCA_013397095.1 Sterrhoptilus dennistouni
AAAAAAAAAAAAAAACCAAAACACACCTCAGTAAGTATTTTGGAAAATGCAAGTAAACAAATAGAAACAGGAAGGTGTGATATGAAAGCAATTAAAGTATTTTTAATATATGAAATTATTTAAAGGGAGGCTTTACCATGGTTTCATGTTTAATACCTTTGGGTTTCAGACTGGAACTGTAATCAGCAGTGTCAATAGTTAATTCTCTTTTACCAAATGGATCTCCTCCCTTCATCCCAATAGAGTTATTATTGTGTTCTCTCAGGATGGGGGAGAGGAACCAGGGACTGTCAGTAGGTTTTAAGAAAAGTTTTCTGGCCAAGCTCCAACACAAACCAGTAACTCCCTGTTGGCTAACATGTTGCTCAAATCGAATTTTTAGAGGTTGTGTGCTTTTGATGTGATTCCTCCAGCAGAAAAACACAGCAGTCAAGCTGCGAGGTTGTGCAGTGTTTTCAATTCTGACGTGAAATAAGAAGTTGATTTATTGTATAAGAGACTAAAATGTTTGTAATGATACATAGAACAGTTAAATGTTATCCGCATTACTGGAATAAGCAAAGTGACATCTTGAAAGAGCCTTGTTGGACAGGCTGACACCCCTACCACATTCTATTTTACTTTGAGCTTATTTATTTTTGCATGCCACTTGCTGAGCTGGAAGGTGCCCTTCCCAACACTAGGTGAGAATTCAAGATTTCTCACCTCTTTTATCTAACTGGCCCACAATGAAAAATGGAATTATATTAGCAGGAAGGCTCTGTTAATTAGCAACCTGCTAATTAAATCTGTTAAGCATAATTGTATTTGATTGTTCTGCTTCTGTACAATTTTGCCAACAAGCAGAATTGAGTAGTTCCTCCAGCCAGAGCCATCATTCTGCTGCTGCCCAGAAAGAGGCTCAGGCTGAACCATTGCTGCTTTGACATGAGAAAAAGCTGGTGGAGCCGTAGTATGAACTGGGTTTGCTCTGTCCAACCAGAAGGTGAAATGATTACCTGCAGCCTTCGGGCCACACTGCAAAAGGCTCAGGTGTCTGAGCTAATAAAAACAGCTCAGCCTCGAGGGTTTGCAGCACCCTGCTTTCTTTATGCAGACCTTGCCCCATAGAATGCACTTCTCAGAGTTATAGCCAAGCCTGCTCATTTGTTCCCAGTGATTGATATGTATCACTAAGGAAAAAAAAAAATGCAACCCCCCCTTTATTTTCTGTATCATGTTTTCTGTAGTGACAATGAGCTGAAGTGAAATATGCCTTCCTATTAACTAAAAATTTAAATAACTGACAATTTCCCTTTATGTTTTCTAGTAGTAATTTCAGATAAGAGGTAAATGAGCTGCAACAACAAATTCATCTATAGGGTGTCCTAACAATCCCCTTTTAAGATCATCTTACAGCCTTGCTCTGTCACTATCTCAGTCTCACTCAAAAAAAAACCAAAACAACAATAATCACCTAAATAGATCATAAACACATCTAAAATAGTTACTCTTGTCTGTCTAGAAAGTGCATTCTAAATGTTGGTTTTCTGAGGCGTCAGTTTTGTTTGCAGGAATGTTAATTACCGTTGTGGATGCAGTGTGATCTTAGCGTGCCCACAGTTCTTACAATCTACTTCAATCCTTACTTCAATCATAACCATCCATTCTGGAAATCTGCTCTGCCAGGCCCTTTTATTACCCTGCTCTCTCCTGTAGGGCATGACTGAACTATTCAACTTTTCTCTGTTCAACCTCTTAAAACTTTCACTCACTTCACTTCTGCCAGCTCAGGCTTGTTATCATTTCTGTGAGGTGAAAGCAATGAAACTTCATTAAGGGGGGCAAAACCTTGGATTAGGCTAAACCATTAATGGTAACTTAATTAACTTTAATGCAGCTCTGTCGGGTTACATCTGCCCTGACAGTGTCACAGGAGGGTAAGCAGGGGACACAGTCTTGTCCAAAACACCACCATTTTTTGTGATTGTATTCAATCCCTACGTTGACTGCTTCCAGCATTCCTTTTATTTATCTGTTTGTTTGTTTATTACATGAAGGGGTTAAATCTTTTGGCAGACCTGGCTTGTTCTGCTTTTCTGCTTTCTCTCCTATTTTACCAAAATTTTCACAAATGAGAACATTCACACATAAAACAATTTACAATATCAACAATGAACAAATACTAGGAAATTCTGGGCACCAAAAAGTTTCCCAAATACACCCAACATAATTTCCAGTTTCCCTTTTGTTGCAGATGAATAGAATAGCTACAGTGAAAGATAGGTGCAATAATTTGATGCTTCTGTCCAGAAGTTGTGACTCTGCCACCACAGAGTTATCAGAGACTTAACACCTACAGCATGATGTTTCCATTTCATTTTTCTCATGGCCCTTCCAAGAAAAAGGGTCTGATTTTAGCAAAATAAATTATATTTGTGATTAGCAAACAGGCAATCCTGACATAGTTCTGTGTCATGTTCCTGGGCTTACATGTAACCTGTCAATCTGAAAGAGGCCACATCTGCTCCATCCTTCCCCTTCTTTTTTCTTTCTGCTAGAGAAACCTTCCCACATATCTTTGCAGTCAAACAGAGTAGAAGGAATTTGTATAACATAATAAACTCATGTCTTTGGTCCCAGGTGTAATCCCTGAGGCCTTTGAGGGCCTTTCTTTGCTAGAAATACAGAGCAGCCAGTGTCTGTCCCTTTTCTAGTCTCTTGTGTCTGTGTGTACTGACATGTAAAAAGTAAAATGAGAACAAATGCTCTGAAATGTGGCCATTCTGTTCTCTCTCCTGCCTGTATCTGTCACCAGTTGGTAATAACTTTTTTTTTAATATAGTAGCTGCTTCAAGTGTGGGTTTTAGCATTTGTTTGTAGAAAATCTTTATCTTTTTATCTGTCCTTTAAAAGATTGAGATGCTCTGAGCTCCTGTGCTGCTGTTCTCTTTTTTTACCACTCCAGTGAGGTGTTATCCTCAGATGAAATAGTCTCATCAGAGCTGATGGCCATATTCCAGCCAATTCCAGGGTGTAGATCTTCCTCTTTGAAGACCCTAAGTATGACCACAGAAAACAGAAGTTAAAAGGCACATGATGAGATGATAATCAGTTGTATTTGCATATTTCCCCTTTAATACTTAACCAGCATTTAAGCAAGTAATTGTTAATTTAGACCAATTTTTAATACATTGTGTTGCTTCCTGCATGAAAGGGAATAATTTAAAAGCCACTATGGGGGTCAGCCTACTACTATTCAGCATATTTATCTTTGCCATTAGCTTTTTGGGTAAAAGTGCTGCTTCTGTGTAGAGGCCACAAATCTTGTTTGTGCTTCCTGTTGCAGAATGTTTATTACACAAGCAGTCAGCAGCTCCACGTGGGTGTTCTGAGCCCCACGATCGACGATGATGACAACAGATGCCTGGTGGATGTGAACAGCAGGCCCAGGCTCATTGAATGCAATTATGCCAAAGCCAAGAGAATGAAGCTTTACTGGCAATTTACTCAGGTAATTCTTACCCAGCAGCCATTTCAGAAAGTTTTAAAGCTCTGTTTCTGTGTTGAAGCGTGAATGATCTGTTTACTAACAGAAGAGAACCAGATTTATCCTTGCTTTCTTTGCACAGAGCCAGGAAACTGGTGTTTAGTTTTGATCCTAATGTCAACTACCTCAGTAGGGTACAAAAATTGTATCATATGTTCTGAGTTCACCATGAATAACTTGTTTCTAAGGCAGAATGCTGTCATGGGAAAAAAAAGGTTATTTCAGTAATCAAATGCAAAGTAAGGAACGAGGAACAGAAATCTTTTTGGGTTTTTTTTAGAAGTAGCAACTCAGAAATGGGGGTAGTGGATCATTGGTGATAACAGCCACATAATGAGCTAGTTCTGCAGTTTCTTTCTTAAAAAGGCTCATGATTTTCCCCATGAGTGTGAGAGATGTAGAAGGGGGCTCAAGGAAAGGCTGAGAGGTGCTTTCATAGTGACGAGAATGCTGATAGGACACTAAGGCCAGGCCTGGTGTTCGCATTTGTAACTGATTTAGAAACGTAAGGGAGAGTAAAGAAGCCACAGAAGTTCTGGGGCTAGAAAAGGGGCTCTGCCACATAACACTCCTTTAGCTAAGAGGAAATGGCAAGGTGACTCAAGGCATCTCAGTGCTTCCACAGAGGGATATAGGTCATCCTGAAGACAAAACAGGTTGGAAGCTAAAGAGAGTCAAATTCTGTTTCTCAAAGAAAGAGGAATTTTTCCTAAGGTAAGTTTAACACAATGGAACTTTGCCACGTCAGGTACTGGTGAATCAATGAAATGAAATGACATTATTTTCTAAAACAAGTGCATGATTTAGCTTCTGGGGGAAATGTCCTGTCTAGTGTGAGTTTGCCTGGTGTCAAAGCTGCTCCTCTGCAGTTTGGAGTCAACAAATTTGGGTGCTCCAGCCCACAGGCTGAGACTCACCAGTAAAAGCAATTTTTTTTTCCCTGCATTAAAATTTTCTGTAACATCTATGTGGATTTGCAAACATCTTTTCTGTCAACTCAATAATTTCTTTAACAGCCATTATTCTTATACTTTAGGACCTTGTAATAGAGTTTGTATCAATCTTGGTGCAGAGAGCATCTGGACATTAATCAGTAAAGCGTAATATTAGCTTATTTTGTATTTATACTTGAAAGTCATCTGGGTCTTTAAGAGGTAACTCTCAAGCAAAAGATCTTAAATCCCTAAATCTGCCACTCAAGGGCAAAGTTTTAATTATATCTTCTCACAAATTTTAACACTAGTCTTCTCATGGGGGGAGCCTCACTGTATCCATCTCTGTACTTGATTTTTAGTGCCATTTCTAAAAGTATTAAAAGTGATTAACACTAAAGAGTATTTCAGTAACATTTTAGTATGATCCACCTATCCAGTGATTGCACTGTATAACCCAAAGTTTTGGTGACAATTAATGGTTTCAACTCCTGGATACTGCCATTATTTCATAATACTGATTATGTTAGATTATATTTGGGTGAGGGTGGGCAGCAGTAAAAGGCCTTGATAATTTAGCTATTAAAATCTTTAAAAATGGGATTTAGCAGTATTAGGTTCGTTGCTAATCCATGTTCCAGCTACAATCTCTCAATGAAGGTGCAGCACTGGTAAACTTGACTCCATGGCCTCTTTCTTCCTTCTGCAAAGGAACTTCTCCCTGAGAGAAGTGAAAGCTAATTAATTAGTTGTTTCTTTGTGCTAAATTAAGAGGCAAGTGAAATAATTAAAAGCTTTCTTTTCAAAAAGGATTTTGCTAATACCCAATACAATTAAAACGTCAATATTGCTCAACATACTGCTTGTTACCTAGCCCTGGGTACATTCTGTAAATTAGAAGAAAAAATTAATGTAATCAAGGCTTGCCAAGATCAACTGATGGAACTCCATTTGAAGTTCTCCCATTTAGCGTGGTGAAAAGTTGTGTTTGTGTGACTGTCTTGCAAGCTCTCTCTCTCTAAAAAGAGACTCCTTTTTCAATGGGTTTTTTAAAGCTCTGGTATTTGTTTTCCATATTGAGCAGGAACTACTGTGAGTATCAGGACTGTGAGCATTGATGCTTATATAGTCTTGAAACTCCTGAACTGTTGATTAAAATGTAGATGCCAGTCGTAGCCTTTTGTAGCAGTTTCCTTTAGCTGCAGATACACTTTGGCTTCTCTGGGTTCTTGAGCCATTCCAGAGAATGTCTGATGGTGAAGGTAAGTAAAAATACAGCCATGCAAGTGGAGAATTGTCTCAGAAGGGGAACAGGAAACACACTGACCACCCAAAGTAGGGTAAACCAATTGAACTGGATTTCCCTGACCAGCACAAAAATCTGTATTTCCCCTTCTTTACAGACATTCATCTTAAATTAGTTGAATGAGGGAACACTGTAATCAGAGAGGCCCCACAGTCGTCTGTGGTGGGACACGGACAGCAGTCTGGTTAGTAGAAAACTTATTGTCATAAGTTAGCCGAGACTCCGTTTTCTTCGTGAGGGAAAAGCCTCTTCTTTATTGACATATTTTATACAGTTTTCACAGACCTTGTGCCCTCCCGGGGCTGCTGCATCCCCGTCTGCCCCCAAACACCCGCGGAGGGGAAAAGCAACACAAAAAAACACCCCCCAAAAAACCCCAAAACTCTAAAGACCGCATGTAGCAAAAAGTGGGGGAAAACACGGAAAACAAATACAGAAGAGGTTAAAAAGGCACAAAGCCGCCTGCTCAGTTAAAAATCCCGCGCAGGGAGAGCGGGAGGGAATGAGGGAATGGCATTGGAGCCCTGAGCGCTGGGGAGGAGCTGTGAGCCCGAAACCTGCTCCGCTTCCCTCCCTCTGCGCCTTCCCTATGGAGCTGCGGGCCGACCGGTGGCTCAGGGGAGCTCGGGGCTTTCCCGTGGATAAACCTCACCCTCGTGGGAATGAGTTTTACCCTCAGCATAAAACAGCGGCTTCCCGCGGAGCTGTAGCCGGCCCCCTGCATTGGGGTCCCTGTGCCCCGCCGGAGCCATTTTGCAGAGGCGCAGGCACACTGAGCCCGGCTCCCGGCTTTGTGGTCCGCTCCCCCTCACACGGCTTAGACTGGAAAGCAGATTCAAAGTGGCTGTAGCAATTTTTTTAACAGTCTTTTCAACACGAAAAACGGAATTAGGAGGAGCTTTTCCATCGTTCGTGTGTAGAGAGAACAGACACGGACCTGCAGACACAGGAGATGCTGATCGAGAGGTCTCTGGAGCCCTCAAGGGGGTCCCTTCAGCAGACTGTAATTTTTTAAACAAATTTCTAATAAAATACCATGTAGGGATTTTGTGGCTAACGTATCTTCCCTTATGGCTGCTGCCCACAAAAACTGCCCGAACTCGTCCAACCTTTCCACAGAAAAGGCATTTTGTACATCTACCCTCACGTTGTTTTTCTAAGCCTCAGGAATAAAGTTCCCAAGTTCCTTTTATCCCGTGTGTGTCTCCCACGTCTGTTCTTGACCGTACACTCACCACGGTTCTGGAGACCACCGTCTCCCCTCGCCTTCTCGGGATCCCTGGTTGTTTCTGAGTTTATTTCTGTGTTTATTTCTGTTTGTTTCTGTGCTTATTTCTGTGTTTATTTCTGTGCGTTCCGTGCCGTCCCGGCCCCGGGCGCTCCCCGCTCCCGTCCCGTTCCGCCGCCCCGGTTCTTGTTGTGATAAATAGGTATGATTCCTGCTGATAAAATGGAAACGGTAATCAATATTTTAAAATAGTAAAATAATAGTTAAATGTTAACTTTGAGGAACAGGGAGGGGGAAGGTCCCTCCTCGTCTCCAGATGTTTGAATGAAGGGCAGGAAGACAGGAAAAAAAAGACTGAGGTAAAGAAGCTGTATTTGTCTGGAGATGGGAAAGTTCTGGGGGAAAGTCCAGAAAAATGTGAATTAAAAGAAATTTATTGCTTCTATCTACTATGAAATTATTCAGATCTCCTTATATAGGTTAGAATTATATAACAGCAACTTAATACACATGTGTAACTCAAGGGGTCATCAACTGGGCAGGGGGGAAGACTTTGAGCCTTCCTCACATGCGACCCCCGAGGCGGGGAGACCCCCAGAAAGGGGATGGTGGAACATGTGCAGTAGAGTAGGTGATGGGTGGAGATACGGCCAGTGATGTAAATTTTACTAATCAAATATAGGTGGAAAGGGGTGTTAACATAGATTCACATAGATTATAAAAGCTATTTTTGGCTTTGTACGGGGGACAGGAGATCAAGGTCCTGCTCCATACCCCGCAGTAAATCTTTTGCTCTTGTTTTTTAAAGAACTAATAAATATTATTCACTATTTGCGAACTATTGTAACTTTTAAGCTGCTAAAATTAAAGCTGCCGCTATAATTTATTTTGTTTGGGTTTTCTTTTTGGATTGGATAATTAGGCAGCACATCTGTTTATAACACTGTCTTTGTGTGTTTTGTGCAGTCCCGCACCGGGCTGTAGCCAGAGCCTTTCACTACTTTGTATATTCGCTGCTTCAATTTCGTTTTGCTGCGGGCTGTTTGTTCATGACTTTGGGTATTCCCTTCTCGGCTTGGCCCATGTCCTTTTCCCCAGCACGCTCGGCCATCACCTCGTGCCATCACCTCAGGTCATCAGATACTGTAATAAGTCAGCCGAGACTCCATTTTTTTCATGCAGGAAAAGCAAATTCTTTATTCGTGTAACTTAATTTATACCGTTTTCACAGACATCATGGTGTGCAACACCCATTGGCTGGTAGTTTTCTTACTGCTTAATTTTTTGGTCAGAAGGTGATTTGCTGAGATTCAGGTTGTTTACGTTTTTCCTTTATGGGTTCTCATGGAACAGATCTTATTGTTTACACAGATGCACTTAGTTTTCAACACCAGGATAGGTTGTTGTGTTAACAAACCTTTCATACTTAGATTGTTTTGGCATGGGAACTTGCAAATTGCTTAAACTACACTTAGAAGAGAAGACAGGCTAGCTATTAATTTAATCGAGCAGGCCTGATTTTATGAGGCCTTACTTTTATAAATTCTTCTACCTGTCACAACAAAAACTGTATGGTTTTTTTTAAAAAAGAGGCCTTTCAAGTAATATTTTCCTCTTCCTTCATACCGATGTACATCAGTACATTGTACTTTGTACATCAGTACTTTGTACATCATTACTGTGTAATGATGAGTGAATTCCACATGACAAAAGTAGAAGATGAGGTTATCCCCTGTCAGGGGACTCCTTGCTTCTGTAGACTTATTAAAGAATTATTTCATTAATTATTTAGCCACATCTTTTAGATCAGAAGTGTGTGTATACACATAAATATATATATGCTTGTGCATATATATCAAACTCAATTTCTTAATTTATCTTTCACTTTGGTTTTAAAATTTTTAATTCCCTGGCTATCTATGTATAGTTGCAGGCAACTGGAGTCAGGCAGCCAGATGTCCACTGCTGCCTTGTGGACAAATTTCATGGGAAGACACTTGAAGGGAGTCACTACCTCTGGTATCTTTGTCCTGTTCAGAAACTTGCATTGAGCATTCAACGTTTGTAGTATGTGTTTGTATAATCAGGAGCTGTCTGAGCACATTTCCATGCTCCACAGTTTTGTACAGCTGCCAAATGCAATGAGACCCAATAAAATGTACGTTTTGGTGGCATTCTTGCTTCCAAACTTCTCCAAGTGTTTATAACAGTAATTATGTCAAATTATGTAAATTAGCTCAGAAAAGACTCCCATCAACTGGGGGGTGTTCAAGAATTTGATTGTTCAAGCTGTTAGTCACGTCTTTCTCCTAGGGAAATGTTTGTTTTGGAAATACTTTTGTGCTGGAATGTCTTCTAGATGTTTGACAGCTCACCTAGTTCAGTCTGTCTCACCACTTTTTCATTTAATCAGAACAAAGTTAGGGCTTGTAGCAAAAAGCCAGTGAGTGATCAGAAATTAGCCAAAGCAGAGAAGGTAGAGGCAAGAATTACATGGTAGTAAAAAGGTCGGAATTTTAGTAAAAATATGACATGAAACATGGTCTCAAGGAAGCTGCTTTGGCATAATGGAGCATGAGGAAAGCAAAACCTCAGGCTGTGAGCTGGTTTTGGCGAGAAGCAGGTGCAGACACTGGTGGCGGCAGCAGCAGCTCCCGTGGAATGGAGTGCTGGCACAGAGCACCAGCTCAGCAGCATTTGTCAGTCCCTGTGCTCAGTGAACCTGCTGGGGCTGCTGCAGTGATGGTGCTGCAGGTGGGTCTGGTGGGTGGCAGAGAAGGAGCTGCAAGCTGTGGGAAATCCTATTGCCCCTGGATAGGTGAGGCCTCAGGATATCTGTTGGTAGAAACTGCTTTTGGCCAGCCCAGTTCTCTGATACAATTGGGTTTGTTGATGTTCTGGAGAAACCAGTACATTCTCAGTGCTGCAGTCAGGTTTTTCAGAAGGCACATCCCAAGTTTGGGGGATTTGGAGAAATCTCCAGTCTGATTTCTCAGGCTTATTGCTGATGCAGAGTAACTTGCCTGCCCTGCAAGTGAAATTTGTCTCTACGTACTTCACCTGGGGGGCAGCAGAGCCGTTAGAAAGTTCACTTACCTCATTACCTCTTCCAGAGGCATAGCAAAGGCAAAAGGAGGAAGTTTTTCTGAAATTACTCTTTATCTTGAACTATTTTCTGGTTTCTGTTTAGTTGGACAGGGATGTGAATATTCCATTCTAACCAGATGAGCCCCGGTCTCACTTCTTGCTCTTGTGAGAAATGCAACAGGGGAGAGCTCTGTGAAAAAAGAGGCAAAAGAAGGGACACCAGGATGAGCTAAAAAATTGAGATTAATAATTTACAGCTGTTTACATACTTAGTTAATTTAAGTAATTCAGCTTCTAGTGTGGTTGCCATAGAAAGGTAGGAAGAATCTGCATCTGTAGGGATGGACACTCACCACATCCTTCATTGGAGGAAGAAGATGTGCAGAGCCTGCTCTCAGCACTGTCCTATTCCCATATCTTCTGATAACATTGCTTGTCCATGGTGTGGAGAATTGTGATTCTAGTCATTGCTGAGGGTTGCCACAGGATGTCTTCCCATTTATATATGTTTGGAGGGAATGGTTTATGCTATGGCCAGAAACTGTAAATAAAATTTGTTGTTGACAGCTGTAGTTACAATATGTATTTCCTAAATGTCATGGTAGGAATTGCTTGAGAAGGAAAAGGGAAGAAAAGACAAGCATATTAATTACTGAGTTGTTATATGTATTCCTTAGATAAATATGATGATTTATATATTATTTTAATAGGTATTAGGTAATAGATAAGAAGATCTTCTGTTTGGTTGTATAAAGAAAAAATAGACCTTAAAATTACTGAATTTACATCTTGTTCCTCCTGCAGACTTTAGCCTTTCAATTACTCTTACCCACCTTTATCTCATGAGAATAAAGGTTGTGCAGTACTACACTACCCACTGCCACATCCCAGAACAGCCTGGGAATGCAGCTGCATGGCAGGATTAAACTGCTGGGCTGGGAAACAAGCAGAGAATCTCTGTACCAATTTCAGATGCCTCCTTGCTGAGCACATGGAGTGCAGAAGTAGAGACCAGCACCATTACACAGCAGCCGAATTCCAGTGTCCACTCGTGTTTTCATCCCATCCATAAGCCAAGGACATCAGCCTACAAGAGGGATTTATCTCAGCAGAGCTGTGAGTGCCTGAGGGAACAGTGGCCCCCATCCACTTCATCACGTTCCCCCATTATGAGAGCCACAGGCTGGCAAAGCAGCATCATTGATTTATCAAGAGTTTGGATTTATGTGGTATTTCTAACCACAAAGGATGCAAATACTCTCAATTTGTCTCTGTAGTTTAAGACATGCTGTACTGCTATAGAATTGTGTAATTAGGCAGTGCTGTTTGCCTGGCAGCTCAGAACAGATAGGGATGGTGATCCTGTTAAAAGAGAGACAGACTTTGATCCTGCAGGAGAAATATAAAGAAAAACAGAACCTAATTACTCAATTAAATGAGCCAATAGACTAGGTTAAGCCCTGTATTTTTAGTGAGGCAATCTGGTTTTTAAGTAACCAGTGTTGTTGCCAAGTGTGGAGTTTTGAACCTCAGACATAAAAGAGCACTTCCACAAACCCCAGAGGACCCAGTGTCGGTGTAGGAGTCCAGTACATTAGCAGCATTTATATATTTAGGTATTCTTTGCCCATTTTTAGTCAAATATTACCCCAGCTTGCCTGTACTGAATATTTGAACTAACTGGATAACAGCACAAGGTGTTACAGCTGGAGGACGTGGAAGCTGAACCATTGTTCTGCTTAGACATGAGAAAATGATAATGTTTCAGTTTTCATTTTGCTCTAGTAAATTTGTCCCTAAGACATGTGTAATGTAATATTCTTGTCATATTTTAATATGACAATATTAATTTTAAAGAAGGTGCATTAAAACGTTTCTTTTTTATTCCCCATGAACTACATCTTACTATAAGCCTATAAACATTTTAGTATCGTTTATGTAGAATGGAATTGAGAAGTACAAAAATCTGAATGCATACAGGCTTCCTCCATTTTGAATACTTGACTGCAACTTAAATATGAAAATGCATATACAAAAAACATGCATAAAAATGTGGAATAGAAATATTACTATAAAATATTGTGTGTTTAACAACTGATGTTAGATTTGCTTGGCAATTATTGCTAACTGATGTTAAATTTACTTCTGAATTATTGCCATAGCTAGTGGTAACCAAAATTTCATTGTATCAGTTTAGTTTTCTGTTTGGAGTAATTTTCTAGCAGCAAGTTTTAATCTTTGCAAATTGGCATAGAACTTGCCAGCTAGAAAGTTCGTGTGAAATACAGCAGTAAAATGAGCTTTTAGTGGGTGCATTTCAAATCTTTTCTAGCATATCACATTATGCAGCATTTACTCTCTTGAGAACTACATTTAAGCTCCAATGACAGTTGTGCTGAATTAATTTAGAAGAAAGTTAACACATACCCATGTTTTTCCTTCAAAACAGATACCCTATTTGCATTTTTAGCATCTAATTTTAAATGCCACAGTTATTTACAAAGAAATTATTTGTTGGAGTTGCAGATGATTCTTCCTCACTTCAGCTGGCCAGGTAAGCTGCACCCAACAATGGCAGATGACAGGCTGCTGCCAAGGCACTGCATGGCATTGTCCTGTCAGGCATCCCAAATTATGGCCAAATCCAGAATGTCTCCTACAACTTGAGTGATAACCAGCACTTACCAAGTGAAGGGCCTGAGTTTCAGGGGATCTGAGCTCTGCTTTTGGTTCCTCCTTTGCATTACCACACCAGTCTCTGCTTGGGTTCTGCATTCCCCAGCTGTGGGAGGGAGGGAAGGAGTTTTGCTGTTATTATTTCTAAATTCCCAGCTGAAAACAAGAGTTTGTCCCTATCAAGTGAGTAAAAGTTGCATCTTTAATCCCAACAGAGTTAAAAGCAGTATGTATGTAAGTAAGATTTGGCTACCAAGTAATCATCTACAGTCTGAGATAAGAAAAATGTTCCCTTGGAAGTCAAATAAATCAGGATGAAAAAAATTGACAAGAAAAGAGTTTTAGTTATTCAGTGAAATGATCAGGCCATCAAGCATGGTGTCCTGAACCCAAGAGTGGTGACACTCAGTATATCAGACAAAAAAATAGATTATTTTCATTACTGTCTGAGTAAACTGCACAAGGTTTGTGCTGCAGCAGCAAGGACATTCCTTTCCTCAATATCTGTTACAATCAGATTTGTGGGGTTAGTGGGGGAAAAGTTATTTTCAATAAGTGGACACTATGATCAGAGTCCCAAAGAGCCCAGCCTAAATTCCCATGTTAGAATATGCAGATCAGTTGAAATAATGGTGCAAATTCATTTCCTAATTTTCTTCACTTGGCACTCAATTTACTTTTTAGGCTCTAGAGATTGGTTTAATCATAAGCATATAATGATAATGCAAGTGGTTCAGGTTCTGGGTTAAAATGCATTTAAGCCTCCTTCTTATGGAGCGTTCAGATTAGAAAACTTAGATTAATTAAATACAACACACACATATACACAAAAGAAAGAAAATTGTCATTCAATATTTTTGTTTTCCAAGGGAGATTTTTCTCACAAATAATTCCATCTAAACCCTGTAAACCTTTGGAAATCTGTTAACATGTCTGGGGAAAATATAAAAATCTTAGGTTTCCTAGTTGTGCTGAAAGGAGTTTCTCATTTATCTGTCTGGAAAAGAGTACCTAGGTATAACCTATGCTAAGGCTGGTAAATAGCAGTGTGAAGTTGTGTTCTGCACGTCAATTGGCCATCTGTGCTACGTTAGAACAATATTTTCACCCGTAGGGAGAAAAAGAGAAAGAATAAGGGAGTGAGGTGCTCCCAGGCACGAGCTACAGCTGCAAGATGTGTGTGGGTTTGGACCTCTCACTATCAGCAAGACCTTGAGATGGTGGAGCATGTCCAGAGAAGGGCAGCAGAGATGGTGATGGGTCTGGAGCACAAGGCTGAGAGAGATGGAGGTGTTCAGCTGGGAGAAAAGGAGGCTCCTGAGGGCCTTATTGCTCTCTGGGAAAGGGTTTTAGCCACGTGGGTGTTGGTCTCTTTTCCCTGTGACAGGATGAGAGGAAATGGCCTTAAGCTGTGCCAGGGGAGGTGTAGATGTGGGTATCAGGAAGAATTTGTTCACTGGAAGGATAGTCAAGCGGGGGAATAGGCCACCTGGAGAAGTGGTGGAGTTAAGTTCCTGGGGCTACTTAAAAAGACATGTAGAAGAAGCACCTAGGGACATGGTTTGGTTGCAGAACTGATGGTGTTGAATTAAGACTTGGACTCAATGATCTAAAAGGTCTTTTCACCACCAAAACACTTCTGTAATATAACTGTATATTACAAAATTATATCACTTCTGTAATCCTATATACAACAATATTACTTCAAACAGGAAGGCAAAAGCTCTGAATACACAATTTGCTGCATCACAGACCACAAAATTAATTAACTAGATTAATTATCTCATTCAGAAGACTGCCCCAGGCAATGGTCAGTGCTTACTGTTTCACAGAAATTAGCTCTATTGTGAGCCGCAGTTCACTCTAAGTCCAGAAGGATTCCCTTCTTGACCACTGATGTTCTCTCTTCAAGAAGATTGAGGCTTGATTTGTCTGAATGATCATCTCAGGATGCCTAAGAGGAGTTATCAGCACCCTTAAAATTAACTCAGCCCATCTAAAACATCTAGTCAGTCATTGAACATTGATGTCTGAGACAGTGAATTCAACAGGTTTCCTATATTCTCATAAATCACAATAATTGTAGCAAATCTTTATCTAACACTCATTTTTTCCTTAGAAACTTCGTTTACCAGTTTCTCACTGCTATTCACAGGTATTCATACTTTTGAACACTAAAGGCACTGATTTTCATTCCCCTACTAGACAAAGTCTTGTTTTTATTTCATGTTACTATATTTTGTAATTTCCCCACCATCTGAATATTCCATCACACTTCAAAACATCTTTGTTACCTTTCTCTGACTTAAACTTCAGACATCTTGAAGCAAGCCTAGATCACAGCAGATGAATCAAGCCTGAGTTGTTTGCAGAAATCATTTATATGTAATCTCAGAATGAAAGAGAAAATGGTGACTTTTCTGAGCTTTTCAAAAAATGCATTATTAAAACATGCAAATAAAGCAAATGTCTACAGCACTCTTTTCTTTTCCTTGGTTGTGTCAGGATATTGTTGTTTCACTACACAGGCAGCTAGCTGTTGCATGGCACAATCAATGAAAAGAAAGATTGCAAAAAATTCTGGGTTGTAGTTAGAGAAAAATTACTCTGCAGAAAATACTGGACAAAGCATTGTCTTTGGATATTTTCTATAGGTCAAGTCTCACACAAGACTCCAGATGTGTTTCAAACACAGGATTTACCTATATCCAACTCTTCTCCTACTAGAGGGAGTATAAAATGTAGCAGTTGTAGTTGTTGCTGTGAACCGACATAGTTTAAAAACACATCTTAAATTCTAATTTGGAGCTTGAGTATCAAAGTTGGAGCACTGAGTAGCCAGTGAGTGCAGGATGTGGTGAGTTCTGCATATGCAGATTTCTGAATGCTACCAAGTAGGACAGCAGGCAGATTAGGGCAGAGAAAGACATGAGAGACAAGTGTGAATATCATCTCCTTTAGTGGTGAGGAAAACAAAATCAGAAATATTGATCTGTGAGTCATCCCTCACCAGTGTGCATCTCTGCAGCTTACTCTCTTAAGTTCCCAAAAAGGCAGTTTATTTCTGAGTGACCTGTCCTGTTGCTGGTTACTCAGGTCACCTGTGGTCAGAAAAAACAAGCACATCATCCTCTGCAGAGGATCAAGCCAATTTTTCCTTTTCCACAAAGGGCTTGCTAGGTAAGCCTGGCTCTCAGAAGATCGTCATAACACATCATCATCATCTGGATTTGCTGCCAAATAAAAACCAAACAGTGCCTTCAGCTGTAAATTCTGCATTTAGCCATAATTATCAGGGCTATGTATGGATAAAAGATTCGCTTTTCAATTGGCTTTCCACTCTACCACAGCCACCCCTCATGCCCCAAGACAGTGTTCAATAATTAATTCCAAAAATTATTTTATTACCATAAACAATACTTGTTTCTGCAGATGTTCTTCTAGCATGTTAGGTAGATTTCCTGACCACTGCTGATACCGTAATAATCCATGTTTACTTTCTGAAAAATACTTTAGTCTGGCTAATGTATTGTACTCCAAAACTTCCATTTTGTTAGTGTTATCCCAATTTTCTGTAGTAAAGCACATTTCCAGCTATCATATCCTAAAGAGCTTCTTGATATTTCATTGAAGGCTTGAATTCAATTATTTTCAAGTTATTATTTTCTTTATCTTGCTATTAATGAGACTGCAACCTGTTAAAAATCTGTGATAATTTTTTTATGTATGTGGAGAAATGTTACTGATAGATAGATATCCACATGTTCCATTTCTGATTTTTTTTGCTGTATCTCTGTAATTTGTCTTCTATTCCAGTAAAATTCTCTGTATGAAACTTCATTTCCTTGTGCCAGGTTTAATTGCTTTTAATACCTTAATTAACAATATCATGTATTTCTACATCCTGGAGAGAGTAAGCAAATCAGACAATCCAATCTAGAGTAAATAAAACACAAAATCATTGTACAGACCACTAGTTCCTAAAACCTCTTCTGGACATACAGATGAGGCTGCTTCAACTGATTTGTCACAGCTGCAGTATTAAAAATTTGGTGCAGCATTATGAAAATTCAGCATTTATGATCATGTAAAACCTGAACACTCAGATGTCTTGGGAGAGGAGTCAGACAAAATTGTGATGTAGACATTAAAGCAGTGTAACTGTTGAATGATGTGTCTAATCCCACTGTCAGAGGATGTTTCACAGTATTTACACACTGAGTATCATCAAGTGGATGTAAGTGCTTGGGTGGCTCCCTGACAACAGAACTTGAGTGCAAGAGGAGGGGAAAAATGTACTTTTTCCTTAAGAAATGGTTTGGCTGATCCCTATTATAGTACTACTTATGTTTCCATTGTACATAGTAATCAGTTTTGTTTATTGTTGGGAAAGCAAATTCACATTTTAAGTGTGTCTTGTAAAAATTCTCATTTGGTTATCTACCCTGTAAATAAAGATATAAATAGCTGAACAGATAACAATATATTTTTAATATACAAACCTGCTGTTTATGATACTTCATATACAAAAAAGCAGTTAAATGCACCTTATTGTCACAGTACTCATATAAAATATATTAGGAAGCATGTCTTTGAGTAAAAGCAGATAACAATATACTTCAGTGAGGAATATTTCAATTAAAGTGGTTCAAATTAATTGATGAAAAATTTGAAGAGCAAAAGATATGTAGAGCCTGCTTTGCTTACAGCACACCTGTTAGACAAAGAGTTGGAAAAATTGTCATATTTCTTTGGATTCAAGAATGAGTTAATCAGTTACCTCTTCATTATATATATTTATATCCTTTATAAGCTAAAAAGCAGAAAATGTAAACTGAATAACATCATCCAGGATTTCCAAGAAGGGGACAATACTGAAAATGCATTAATTATTGAATGGGATAAATTATTCCCTTCTTGCTGTGAACATTTTCTTACTGCATCCATACAGAAGTGAGTCACACAGAGGAAAAAAACTGCCTTATGTAATTTGAGTAATTTTCTTTAGGATTAAATTTGGTGTACTAACAATCACTGATAATTCACCCCAGTGTTCTGGGGAAATGCACAAGGAGATGGAGTGTTCTGTCTGGAGTGGAGATTATCTCTGTCTCATATACCTCACCATAATTCTTTCATTTAGATGTATCAAAGCAACAGCAAAGATGAGAGTTTCTGCCTCAAAGGCAGAGAGAACATGTAAATATTTGAGGTCACTGATTGAGGTCCAAATAGAAAATTAATAGACTAGAGAATGCAACGATCTATACATCGTATGTGATAGGAGGCTGGATATACTTATTAACCTTTCAAGACCTTTTCTGAAATAGCCATGTTTAGGCAAGCAGGTAAGAGCATATTTTTTTTCTCTTTTGGGTGGAATAACAGGAGCTTTAATGTGATGAGCAAAAAGCAGATTTAAACTCTGAAAGGAAAAGTGTTCACTCTGGATAACTCCCTAAAAACAGCTGTCAGTCTGATTTTCAGTAATGCTGGCAACCTCCAGTGCTCATTAACATCCCTCATCTCTACAAGTGATCAGGTCTTTTAAAGTGATCAGGTCTGGTAACTGTGCATCCACCACCCCCAGTAAACCAAAATAAATCACACAGAACAGTTCAGCAAAACCTATCTTAATTACTCTGCACAACTTGGTGCTGCAGGAGTTTGTAGGCACATCTAACAGTGTTAAGTGCCATATTATTGGATAAATTCTGCTTTAGTGAAAGACTGGGAAGGAAACCCCTTAGATATGGTAGAAATGCAGAAAGTGCAGTGACTCTAAAGGAAGTGAAGAGCATTTGCTTTCCACTCTGCCTACCAGGATCTTGACTTGAGACAGTGTTAACATCAAAACTACACTTACAAAGCACTGGATCAGTTTCCTGTGTGTCTGAGTACCAGCAGGAGCTGAGAACATTTGTGCTTCTCACAGGAATTGCTTCAATTTGCTTCGCAAAAATCATGCAGTTTTCAGTCAGACTGGTTAGTGCTGACACGTTCAGTCTATTTTTTACAGAATAGTTGACCTGGCTGCTTATTTATCCTCTTGAGACTTCTACTCCCATTGAGCTGCCTCGCATCATCACTGATCTTAGTCCTAATTCTGTTCAGTTGTGCAGAATTCCTCTTGAAACTCGTTTCAGCCTACAGAATTGTGTTTAATGTCTCATGATTAAAGAGATTACCCTAGGCTATCAATTTTTGCTGTTAAATTGGAAAGTAGAGATCTTGCCTAGAATGGGAACAGGAATCCAGATGGGCAACTCAACCTTTCACTGAGCCTGAAGCGTAGTAACACAATAAACCCTTTTGCCAAGCACGCAGTAAACTCAGTTATGGGAGTTTTATACAAGTTTAGATTCCTGCTTGCTAAAAAAAAAAAAAAAAAAAAAAGGCAAAAAAATAATTAACTTAAAGGACACCTTTGCCTGCATTTGTCTCTAAGGTTCCAAATGATGATGATAGACTGCTAAAACCATTCAGCAATGCTGTAATTTGGAGGCCGGACCAGTTAAGAGGAGCAAAATATAGTGTTAGCTTTTGATGCCTCAGTCCTGCTTGCTCAATTTTTTCACTGCAGTTACTCAGTTTGAGTGCTTTAATGCTTACACAGCTCACTACTTCAGGCCTTGCAACCTGCATTAGGTGCCCTGTCACCAACCCTCAGCTGACAGGGCAATCCCACTCTGCCAGGCTTGTATCGGGCATATGAAAGGGTGAAAACGAATGCAGTTAAGCAGAAAAATAACAAGAAATTTTAAGTAAGTACCATACGAGCCTTCCTCCCTTTACTTCAGAGCAGTTCTTTCATTTCTATGGCTGCTGAAAGCATCTAAAGCTGTGTACAGTCTCTGAGGGCTGAAGCAGTGGCTCTGCACAGGCTTCATATCTCTTAGAAACAGAGCAGCTTAACTCCTAAAAGGCCTTGAGCCTTCCCATTTCTCTTTTGTGGTTAAGAAAGGCATGTCTTGGTGGAAGCATCTGTGCTGTTTACAGCACTGGGTTCACACATATTAGCCACTGTTTAACTTTGGTGTCTCTTTTCTATTCCTTACAGCAGCTCCAATGCACTCAGCAGGGTGGTTTCCAGTAGCCAATGCAGAGCACTTTCCACACATCAAAAAGAGCTTCCTTGGCTTTTTATCTCCCAATTCACTTGTTTCTGTTAAATAAAAGCCAGATTTCACATGAGGGCACATCAGAAAGAATGAAGGAGTGTGAGGGGGCTCTTTATATATATGTTTTTTTTGGTTGCTTGCTGGTTTTGTTTTTCCTTAGGAGTACACTTGGTTTGTGTAGCTGCCTATATTAAAGTGTTTCTCATGAATACATTTACTGTAACACTTAGGTCTGCTCTACAAAATTTAGAAAAAAGGAAAAGATATCATCTCCACTGTGAACATCCTCCTTCCTCTACCCACAGATCCACAAGGCATTTGGGCCCATTCAAGTGAAAGAAGCCCTTGACCACTGAAACAAATGGGAATTAATGGGAAAAATTCCAACTCTGCATGGCAGTGTTTAAGTCTTAAACGCTGTGCCTTCCTCTTCCTGACAGAGTTCCAAGTGCCATACATAGTTCACAAAGAAATGGAGAGAGGGAATTCCGTTCCTCTCCTTAGGCCTTATGAGATATTTTCATCGTATCTCCTTAGGATGAAAATAAGTAAGTTAGAAATTACAAGAGAAGCCTAAGAGTACCATGCACAGAGACATATCCCCTGTCCAGAAATCAGGCAAGTAATGGACCCAAGCAAGTTAGATTTCTAACAAGACAAAGTGGGACAGCTTTCCTCAGCTTCCAGTGCAGGTTCTGAGCTCAGAATGTCTCAAGCACCAAGAGTATCCTGACAGACAACCAAGAAATGAAAGATACAAAACACCTCCAGCATCAGTTGGAAATACAAGGAAGTTAATCTCAATTTTGGGTTTAGGCAGAAACACTTGTAAGGTGTAATTCCCAATTCCCAGTTTAAGCCAAGAAAGCTGACCCTGGGTGCCATTCAGCACTGAGTCTGTGCAGTGGAAAGCCACACTCCACAGCTTTCATCAGGAATAAAAGTGTCATGTTATTCTAGAAGAAAACAAAATAACTGTTCCTTTCACAATGAGAAAATATCCATTTACCTCAGAGTTGTACAAGTGAACAATCTAGTTCAGACCTCAATAAATTAACCTGGGGGGGGGGGGGGGGGGAGAGACCACCCAAACAAAATNNNGGGGGGGGGAATCAACATCACTACAATGATCTGCAGAAGGCCAAAGTAACTAAGGGAGTGGGGGAATGAGAATAGTGGGGTGGGGATGTAGGATGAGTGCCTAAGATAAGAGAAAAAATGGCATATAATAAAGCTTTGGCAATATTTTCATCCTAGTTTCTTCAAATTTCTTGTACGTCATGCAGTGTTATTGCTTTTGGATAGTTTGGAGTTTATACTCCCACCAGACAGCCAAATTTAACTACTGTTATTAATAGAAATGTCAATAACAGTTATACAGCAGTGGGAAAATACAGTTCACTCAGCATTTCATTATGGAGGTGTATTAAAATGCCTCTGCAACCCTGTCTGTCTAATAAGTAATCAGTGGAAATTGTATAAAGGCTGCACATAGACCTACCAGGAGGATTCATGGGAGCCACAGGTTTTGAAGTTTTGCGGATTATTCTAGAAATGGTCCCTCTTATCCAAAACTGTGTTTAAAATGTGGGGCTTTCAAATCTAATTCTGTACTTCATTAGCCAGGCCCAAAATCTAATTTTAGAAGTCGTGTCTTAGAGAAAGTTCTTGCTGAGCATTAGTGGTGGGGTAGGAGAGGACCCTCAGTCTGAATGAAGCAGAGTCTCTGCTGAATGGCATGAGCTGCCCTTGTCTGGGGAACAGCCTGCTCTGAAACAGCTCACAGCCTTCCTCTGGGGTTTATGCCAATATCCTTGGGATTATAACAGGAATCCTTCCCAGTTATGACTTTATAATGCGAGGTATAACACAGACTTGAACAGAACTATGAGGTGGTGAGGTTTTTGTATGGAATTGGGTGTTTGGTTTGGGTCTTTTATAGCAACTATTTTTTCCCATGGTACATACAAGCAATTTAAATGGTTCTGCTCTTTCCGTGCTTCAAGTGTACTAATCTAATTCTTTGGTTTGCAAATTAAGCCAGTAATTCTCTACACAAGTCCAAGATACTTTAGAGAAAGCCACTTTCAGACTTCTGTGCAATTACTCTACTCTGTGTATCTCCATGTATCTTGGAAGAGACCTCCCAGACGCTGATGTGTACAAGTTATCTGTTGCCTTCCTTAGACAGGAGAGAGGAGGAAAAAACCAACTGAAAACAGATTTAAAGGGGGGAAAATGTAATTTATGTCACCTGCATGACAGTTTAATTGTAACTGAGGTCTATAGCTGTCTCTGTGATAGCAGTGATTTAAAGCTTGGTGCAACTCCAAAGTGAAAGCAGGGCTTTAATAAGGTAGCATTAAGCTGGGAATTGAACACAATCAATACTGAAGATTAGCAACAAAAGATTATAAAAGACATTTCAGTATTCAAGGAATAAACAATTTTTTTGCATTTTATCCTTTATACAGCATGCCCTGGCTGTCTTTTGCCTTATTTTGGTGTTCAGAAGTGCAGCAGAGCCACAAAATCAGGGAACTGAAGCTAACAGGAAAGCTTTGGCTCATGGTTAAAATGTATGGCTAGAAACACAGCTCAGTTCCAGAAATCCCATTTGCTGAAATGGAAACCAGGCAATTGAGACTATTGCAAGCTGCATCAGAGATTAAACCAGGCTGTGACAAAGGAACCTTCATTCCAAATCCAGCGCTTATCTTGCCTATAACTGGAATGTTTTTCACAGTAGACAGATACTGGAATGTTCTATAACTTACATTACCTCAAGATCAGTGTTTAACACAAACATTTCCTTTTCTTTTTTCCCCCCAATATTTTTACAGGGAGGTCCTATCCAGAACCGAAAATCCAAGCGCTGTCTGGAATTACAGGAAAACAGTGAAAACGAATTTGGATTTCAGCTGGTCCTTCAGAAGTGCACTGGGCAGCGCTGGTCCATAACAAATGTCCTGAGAAGCTTGTCATCATAGCAAACTAAATTTTGTACCCATTTCTTTTGCTACTGTGTAGCAAGTACTGCATTGTCGCCTGCTGTACTGTATTCCTCCCGCTTCCCATCCCCCCCCAGTTCCTTCTCGCCCCTTTTTTGTCTCTGGTTTGATTTTGTGAGTGTGTGGAAATTGGGTTTGTGGGCTGGAATAAGACATTTTTATTTCACAATGATGTTTTCACGACATTTATAGAGACATTGAATGACAGGTGACGGGTAGGCTATCCTAAAATATTTTACAATTGTAAATTGGAAGCAAATGGAGAATATTTATAACTCGAACTTTTATTGAATAAAAAAGTCCAAACACTATTACTGTCTAGCTGTCTCCATGGAAATCCATTTGGAAGTTAAGTGCTGGTTTCATTGCTTTCATTAACCCAAGCCTGATCGCAGCATGTTGCTGCAGAGCATGAGAATTCTCCAGACTTGTGATAAAAAGTTCTACCTGCACACCAAAAGCTGCAGTGATTCTCTCCTCTCCAGAGATGTGTCTAGACCTCTGTAGCCACTGGTGTGCAAATACAGGGGGAAGGTGTGGTTGTGTGGAGGTGTACATTATGCCCCCAAGCGTTTTTCCTCTGCAGTACCACTTAATAAAACCCCACAGAGAACCCTGGGGCTCAAGTGAGGCAGGGAAGAGAATTTGTTAAAGAAGAAGGGAAAAAAAGCTACACAAAAAAAAATCAGCAGCTACTGGAGGAAAACTAAAATATAAATCCTGACATTTCGCAGTGGGTTGGCTTCCATTTCAGTGACTGAACTTTCCTTCCAATTCTTCCTTGTTTTTACAACTTCTCTTTTTTTAAATGCACTTGTTCCCTGGGTACCACAGACTTGGGTAAAAATGGCTTCATCCAAGAGAAAAAGGTATGAATTCACTCTGCCTTTTTCCCTGCCTTGAAGGAGGTGTGAATGCAATTTCATATTACTTCATCTAAGACTGGTGAGGAGACAAAATCCAATGAGGTAAACCAGAACACTGGGATTACTAGAGTCTATTTCCAGCTGCTTTTATTTGTATGTAAATTCCTTTCTCTTTTATTACACCATTTGTTCTTTTTATTCTGTTTGCTACCTCAAGCAACAGTCCTGACCTGTTTTGGAGCTGGTTATGTGTCTTTTACAGACTAGCTTCATGTTCAGCATCAGCTCACAGCATTGCTTCCTGGGGCTGTTCAATAAGCCTTGGGGCACATTAATTGCAGCTGTTCTGATTTCTGCTATATATATTTATCATATACATAGATGTATAGCTACCATACATCTGCTTCTTAAAGAGGAAGACCCTGAGCCAACAACAGGAGAAAAGTCATAGAGGTGGTGATGGGCTGAGCACCTGACCTTTGACTGGCTTCACACTTTAAAATCGGATTTAGAATGCAGAGTCACTTTGAGCAATCCCTAATCCAGCCATTCCAGATGAACTGCATGTTCAGAGAGAAAAAAACATGGAACACATGCAGAGGAGCAGGAGACAAACTGAGCTTCCTTCCAGCAAAGATACCGAGGCTTCAGTGCATGGAGATACAGCCATAAGGAAAAAACAAATGCTGGGGATCAAATCAGTCCCTTCTTGATTTCTCCAGGCTTGCTGCTGTGGGCCTTTACTTTTTGGCCTGGGGATGTTTTTATTTATGAGCACTAGAGGGAGATACCTGGCAAAGACTTGAAAGAAAGGTGCTGAGCTCTGAGCTGCTGTGTTTCATAGCAAAATGAGTATCCTGTGTCTAGAATCTGCCCAGAGAAGATTGGAGTTACTCCTGATCACATTGCAACAGCGTGCTGATGCTCACTGCCAAGTGAAAAAAACAAACCAAAACACACCCCACTTAAGTGAATCACATCATGGTGCCAAACCACAGAGTCATGGAATGGTTTGGGTTGGAAGAGGCCTTAAAGATGTCTAGAACATCCCTCCTGCCACGGGCAGACACACTTCCCACCTGCCCAGGTCACTCAAGCCCCATCCAGGCTGGCATGAGCAGTCCCAGGGATGGGGCAGCCACATTCAGCCTGTGCCTCACCACCCTCACAGTAAGAAAATTCCTCCATATATCCAGCCTAAATTTCCCCTCTTTCAGTCTGAACCCATTGCTCTTTGTCGTAACACCCCTGTTCTGTGCTGTCCAGCCCAGCCTCCCTGCTACACACCAGCTCCAGGGCTGCTGCTTCCCTTGAGTCCCATGGGATCTGCAGTCAGGAACACTTTCCTTCAACAGCCTTACAGAGAGTCCCTCTGTGGTGGCTGTGGGTTTAAATTTGAGCACTCTGCAATTCTAGTAACTACAGAAGAATTACCTGAATAAAAATTCATGGTGGGAAACCCTATAAATCTTAACTTGAAACATTACTTTGTATTGCAACAGTTTGGCGATAGGTAAAATGCATGTTTTAGAATATACTTTTCCCATTTTTATGTGATAACATAATAAAAGGGAAAGGGGTTTAAATCTGTGGGTTAGCCTACAAAATGGGTACAGTAAAAATGAATGTAGATAAGCATTTATATTATTGTGCTCTGAGACCTCAGGTCTCTGAACAGATTTTTCTTTGACAAGCCTCTCAGAAAAACACAACAGCACAAGCAGAACTGAAGGATGTGGCCACATTTTGCTGGACACTCTTAGTCATGAACTGCCTCATCACTACTTTCTTTTGCAGCTGCATAAAAATTACACAGATATAGGAGCACTGCCCCACACTGTAAAAGACAATCAAGTACTAAGTGGAAAATAAACTCATTTTCACCTTCTGGAAAACTATAGAATCTTATTCAACCATCAGTTGCCTCAAAAGGTAAAAAATACTCCCTAACAGTAGTTGCTTGTTTTTGGGGAGCCTGGCTTTGATTGTTTTAAAGAGGAACAGTTAGCAAAGAATACCATTCCAGAAGTCATATAAATCCTCAAACAGAGTCTGGTCAGAGAGGAAGATGACTAGAAAGATCCCTCTTCCTCCTACTGCTTGACAACTATTCCCATATATTTTGATCAGTTCTTCTTGACAAATAACAACAGTACATCTACCAACTGATAAGGATACACTGACAATTGAAGGACACATCACATTTCAAGAAAGCCTGAGCCTTCTTCCTGCAGTACTTACTTAAATATTTATGGACAGCAAATATCTTCTCAGGTATCATACCAGCATATCACCTACAGTGGTTTCCCAAGTTTTCCTACTATGTGTCCTCTCCCCACATCAGCACATGGGGCAAGATACCAGCACCAAGGAGGAAAGAAGCTGTGCTGGTGACGTGAGGACAACATGCAGTTCCACATCCTTAGGGATGGCTTGGGTTTTGGCTTGCATCAGAGATCCCTAGGCAGGTACTTCTGGAGATGGCCTGTACAGTCTTCAGAAGAGATCCAGGTTTTAGAAATTAATTCATTTATATGTTTTATGTACTAATTTTTACAAAGCTACAGGTGTTCAGGGGCATGGATTTCCAACACCATACCTGTTCATTCCCAGCTGGAACTCTGGCAGGAGAATTCAAGATTATCCTTGCCTGCCAGATCTTTTCCAGGCTTGCTAGCATCTGCAGGGAGTGACTGTGCAGGGCAGGGTTTAGGATTGTCCTCTTTTGCTGTGGAAGAGGCAGAGGAAGAGGTTTTTTTGGTTTCATCTTTCAGAAAGACAAAAATTTCACCCTCCAACATCAGGCCTCCTGTGTCTTTTATAAACAGAAGTTAATCAGTCAGAACTAATCACTGAGCCTTTTTATGTATGTTAATCAAGAGGTAGTTGCAAAAATGTTAATTAGCTGTCATATGTAATTTTATACTGGGTAGCACTGAATACTGACTTAGCTGAAGATATAAAGGGAAACAGATTTTGTAAGGTCATACTTAAATAGATTGTAGCACAATTTTGCTTACAGGCCTAAATTTTGTGTATTTGTGTGTATATATCTCTACATCATTACATACGTGTAAATTTATATATATAACATAAGCATGCATGTACACAGACTGGTTACTGGCCAACCACAACAGAAGAAAAATCACAGTAAAGTGCACTTTATCCAGCTGCAGTCTTAAAGACATGCAGATAAGACACCAAAATGTCAGGTTTGGTTCACAATTATCTCACTGCTACACAGAACACCTTCAGCACTACATCTGTTTCTAAAGCTGATTAAAAAAGCAGAACACATTATTCTATTGCAACATTTGTTCAAGTGAATGTTAAGTTTTCCCAATAACTTCTCCAAGCAGAATACAAAATAGCTGTGCTAACACAGAGGCTAAGGAGGCAATTATCAAGGCTTTTATCTAACAGTGTGTTCTCTACTGATTTTCTAAATTTCCCCCCTGCTACACACCTTGCTTTAAAAATACTTAAAAGTTGAGTCTCAGTTATGTCATTCATGGCTATATTCTAAACCAGCAAAGCAATGGATTTTTGTTTACTGACTAACATTAGCTTTGCATTGTCAGGTGGAAGTGATTATTTTACCTGAATTCAGTTCTGGATAGTCTGAGGGGATTTTTGTGATAAGCCATCTGAAACCTTTTCTTAGCACTACAAAAACATACTTTTCATGATAATATGTTATTTCCAGTGAAATAGCCTCATTTGAGGTGCATATATGATAGGACAGAATTTTTTAATTACAAGAATATTATCTTATGATAGGAAAACAACAAATATATATTAGTTGCAAAAGGCCAAAGGTGCATGAAATTTTCATTCAGCTTTTAAAAGGAAGGAGAGTCAGTATTCTAAGTAAATTGGATCACAGTTTAGAAGGTGGTGACTGCTCAGACCTAAAAGTATTAAGAGTTAAGTTCAGCCTTTAAACTCTGCTGGCATTCTTGATCAGAAGTCTGTGTGGATGGTAGTTTTTTTGGGGTTTTTTAAATAAAAAATAGCAGGCAAAAATTTCAACATACTGACCCTTTCTTACTCCTAGAGAACCAAAGCTCCAGTCAGCACCCGCAAAGAATGTTGTGAGACTCAACTTGTCATTTGGACTGATATTCCCTCACCTTCTCTCACTTGTATTTCAGTGTTTTATTTCCCCATCTGTAATACCTACTGGCATACCAAGAGCTAACTTCAGGAAGATCTGCCCATTTTCTGTGAATGCAGATAGAAAATACCTATATTTAATTGCCCATAAGTGCCATTTATTCTGGTACCAGTTGTGACTATTTTGCTGCAGATGACAAGTGCACTCACTCCAATTCAAAACAAACCACCAAAGGCTACATTCTAATTTTCAGCATCTGTTAATAAGGGTTTTCTGTGCATCATGTTTTTGTGATTTACCATTATTTTATAGTTTCCTATATTTTCCTAGATGTTGTTCAGCTATGTTACAAGAAGTATCACTTGAGTTAAATGCTCGCAATTAAAGAGGAGATTCTAAAAATATGTCCCAAACATGTTGACAGATGACCTTGAATCATCTAGGATGATCATTAAGCAGTGACAATCACAAAAGGTATCATGCCAGCAAAATTGGATGCTGAGACCTTTCTAAACAGGAGAAAAACATACAACGCAAGCACTGCAAAGACAAGAATTAAAAGTTACCAAATGGACAGCACTTTCCAAAACAAGTCTTGTGCTTTAAGCATTTTTGCTGACCATATCTCATCAGATCTGGCAGCCATTCAGAGGGAGCTTCTTTTATTAAGTGATAGAGAAAGATCATTGCAGTAGAGAAGTGAATAACCTTGATTTTTACTGTTCCTCACATGCTTTGCTACTGAGCACTTTTTACCTGGGTACACATTACATGAGGGAAAAAAATACCATCAAACCACAAAACCTGTATCAAAGATAACTTTAAGTTTCTGGCAGGTATTACTTTTCTAATCTGCCTGGTTTTCATATTCTCAGAAAACAGAGTCCAAACTTCAACTGAATTAGTTGGAAGCCACACTGGCTGACTATGTGTGAGATTGCAGCTGAATGCAATGTGTGCCACCTCTGTTTTTCTAACCTGTGTATAGGTGCCTAGGCACTCAAATGTTAGATTCCTGTGTATTTAGCAATCAACAAAGTCAAAGAAAAAGCCTCTCTTACACCTAAGTTTTTAGCAGAGAGAAATACTAGTATTTAAAGTGTCAGTTCAGACTTGAACCAGTTCACATTTAAACCATTTTATTGTTCCATAGCATGACTTCCTCTACTTGGTTTCACAATCAATAACTCCTGCCAAGGATGGCCAACTTAAATAATTCTTCTTGAAAGTAATGCTTTCAGGTATTAAATCCTTGACTGAATTTTCCCGAGAGAGACTGAATCACATAGAGCTTTCATCATCTAGAAAGATCTGAAAACAATACTGTGTCTCATATCTAAGCTCCCACAAGTCAAGTTTTACTGCAGTTTCAGAAGCCTGTCTGTTCACTCAGACTTCAGATTGCCTGTAGAAGCGGTCATTCATTTTATGGAAAACATTTGTGAAAGATGAATATTACCTGAGTCAAATTAGCTAGAGAGCCATCCTCTTCTCTTGTATATGAGTTTTAGTGGGACCACTTGCAGTGTTGTGCTTTCCAGGAGGAACATGGTTATAAAAACCTGTCTCTTGATTATTAATTCCATTGTGGCCTATTGATCCATGCTGTTCTTTTACCCCACATAATGCACTGTTAAGGGCACAGTAGAATAGATTTTTAAATGAAACAGAGGTACAGGAAAATTGAGTTTTCCAGCAGATTTTGCTGTGCCCAGTGTTTTACCCAGAAACAGCACCTATATTAGTCTTGCTTTTTAAAAACTGAGCAGAAATTCCTGTGGCAGGAATGATACTGCCAACAGTTTCCTGTGAAAGAACAATGGTTTATACAACACCTTTCTGACCCCTCCTGGTGCTCCACGGTTAGAGTAATAACCACCACAAAAAACAGCGTAAAACAAAGTTGACAACTATGAAAGGAAACAATGAACTGGTACAAACACATGGAGGCAAAAATGAGTTCAAGCCAAAGTTTGGCTTGAGGCCAAACAAACACAAGTTTGCAGGCAAGCTGCACTCAAGCATCCAAATGCAACCCTGATTTCACAACTGGAAGATGGGAAGGTGTTGGACTTGAGGGACTACTCAAAGAGATAATACAAACCTTGCTGCAGAGTATTTTTATATTACTCATTAAGTACAGAGGCAACAGCTTCTGTGTGTCTCCTGTCAGGTATTTGGGTAGGATCACCAGTCACTGAGCAAATGACAGCCATCACCCTTCCCTGAGAGCATCACACAGAGATTTGGCTACCCAGAGTGATGTGTAAAGCAGCTGGCTGTACTTGCAGCCAGGCCTTCTGCGTATCCAGAGCTTTGGAAGAGTGTCCTGGTGCTCTGTCTGCATTTGTGGGCAGCCCTTGCTTCCCTCTTCCCTAGGAAAGGGTAAGGTTGACTTAAAACACATTACCACAATCCTCATCCTACTCCTTGGCAATGGGACATTCTCAGTCTCCCATTCCTTCAGTCATGTGCAGCCGAGCAAAAAGAGATTTATGCCTCTCCCAAACAGTACAATAGAAATACCAGTAAAAATGCTGCAATAGTTGCCATAACAACTGCTTTTAACTGGAATAGGAGTAAGGAATACAATTTCTTTTTGTCCACAAACTAACAATGTGTTCATTATTTCTAAGCAGACCCTTGTGAAGAGCTGAATTCTTTTAAAGCTGTTACCCTTGAGGATGTATTTTAGATCTGCCTTTTACCCTTCAGAATAATAACAATTCTAATTAATGCCTTAGGTTCTGGTATATGCTTCTCCAACTTCCTGCCCAGATATAAAGCCCAAGATTTTTTTCAACAAAATTACTGAAATAGAGATAACACCAGCTTGTTTGTAGAAAACATCACCTGTACTTCACAGCTAGTTTGAGTCCATGTTTTTCTTAAAGATTAGTTCTAGTTCGAGCACAAGGCAACAGTGACCACTGAGATCAAAATATTTTTCTTTACCTCATTATAAAATAGGCCCCAGTCTATGAAAAGGAGACAGGGGCCAAATTTTACACGTTGTCATTTTTGAAGACTGCACTTTTCAGATATTCCCTTGTTTCCAATCTACTCTCCACAAACAGGGAAAGCCACCACAGCAGCTGTAGACCAGCAAGGGAGAACCATGTACAGCTGTGGCTGCAGAGGCTTGTAAAGGGCCAGAGAGAGAACAGAGAAGGGAAAAAGTGTTGTTGGCAAAGGGTGCAAGACACACAAGGGTGACAAATCTGTCCTTCAAAGTGCAGCACCTTGCATGAGATACAGGGAGTGACAGACATAGATTGGAAAATAATTCACAGTTTTTATGATGCCTTAAGTTTTAGCTTTCATGTATTTCACATTCTGTGCTGCCCAGGGGTGCAGTTCTGAGCCTCATATTAAGTACCAGTAATCTCCCTTCACAGAGTAGGGAGACAAAACAAATCCTTTTCCTGCTGAAGACCAAGGACAACTTTCAGGCCCAAAAGCACAAACAAGGGTGGCTGAAGGGAGGAACAAGAAGGATGGGACCTCACAACCTGAAGCTGTAATTGGACAATTAAACCCCAATATGCAAATGGACCAAAGCTTACAGAAGTATAAGACCTCGTGACTGTTTGTCCATTTTGTGACCATTTTGGGCCCACCTTGGGTGTAGCCCTGGTCAAGCCCTGTCCTGCCCAACGTGGATCCTGGAGGCCTTTCAATAAATCCCTACTTTATTCTGTAGTTCTGTCCAGTTTCTGTTTCAGGTCAGCCGTCCCAAGGCATCACTTAAGGTAGGAGGGATTCTCCAGTTGTTCAGCCTTATCTCTTGCCTAGCAAGGCATGGTGCTGAGGGTACAGAGAGCATAAAGACAGGAAGCCCACTTTAAGGTGACTGAAAAACTTCCAGTATATGGGAGTGTGTGGTGGAGAGAGGAACTGCACACAGATGTTTGCAAAGTCTTGAAAGTACATAATATGTTTAATAGCTGGTCATGGAGAAATCAAGCTGGCACAGCATTCTGGTTATTTATGATGTTGTTTAAAGTCCCAAATGCAATTTTCTGTAATTATCTTGCAGATATTTTTAGTGCTGCACTCTCTCTATTCATAGTATCTTAGGCAACGAGTGATTCCATGTCCCCTAGAAACTGCAAAGCACCACAGCCACTGGCCATGCACAGTGGGGATCCAGCTGGTTTTTCCAGCTGTTACTGGAAATAGCAAATGTCACAGTTCTGCAAATATCCATCCTGACAGCTTGGTAATTTGGGGCCAGCCCTGCTCTCCCACTCCCACAGATGCTCAGATAACTTTGCACCAGTGCTGCCATTCCTCACACAATGGAACACCATTTTCATTCTATAGTATTTTCTGCTAACTGGTGATTTTACACAGCCGATGCATCCGAGTGTAACTTCCTCCAGGAGAAATTGCCCAACAATTCACCCCAAGGAATTGTTTTATGGGATATATTACAACTTATCACTGCATATATTTACATGAAGCTGTATCCAGGGGATCATTTGCAGGTGTGTGTGAAGAGACAGCCCCACAGGCTGTGTGAGCCATCATTTCCTACAAACCCCTGTTCCCAGCAGCCGGATCTGATGGACACCAAGAGCTGATAGAAGGTTCCTCAGCTTGTCTGAGTTTAGTCTGGCTGCTGCCCGAGGTGCATTCACAGATTGCTTGTGCTACTGCCTGCTACAGCAAGAGCACTGCATAAATGCATTTCTGTGAGCTCTAGCCACTGAGCATCCAAAATTATCTGCTTCTAAAACTGCTCTGTAGTGATGCATTCAGACCAGCAAAGTCAACATAGCTATTTCCAGCTCTTTCATCACATTTTTACAAATAAGCAATTCACAAATTGTTGCTCTGAGTTTTCCTAAAGACAAACTGGGCAGGAACCCAGGTTGGACGTGAGGATTCCATCTCTAATGGTATTACATAATTATGTCTCTAACGAGGTTATAAAATTATAAGATGAACCAATACAGCAATTTAAACTTGGCAATCATTAACCTTTTCAGAACTGATACCTTGTAATTGCTGATCATCTTGTCACAGCAGCAATTTCACCAAAACACTAGGCTTAATTTTGTGCTATTATAATGAAGTATTTACATTTGCCAGGAAAATAAAAAAATAAATTACCATTTACCAAACAAAAAAAAGGGCACATGTCACTGTTTCAACCTTAGAATCAAGAGATTGGATATAATTAGCAGGGGAAAGGTAAATAAAAAGTTTAAAAAAACCTTTTTAATCTTTCCTTTCCAAAATTAGGAGTGTTCATAAAGCAGCAATATTATATTACTTTATATGGTTTAAAGTATTTCTGGAGAAGCACTGATTAGGTCTCATAGTTTAAAAAGAAATAAATAAATGTACAATACAGTATCAAACTCATTGTTTTGAATTCCTCCTCAGACCCTGACAGGTGCTCAAGCCTGAGTGAAATATTTCCTCCTTGACTTTTTAAGCACTCCTTTCTACTGGCCAACATTCCTTAGCAGGCTTTCAGTGAAAAAAAAAAAAAAAAAAAAGCCAAAAAAAACAACTTCTGATACTTGCAGGTGTTGGCATGTGGAAATTGTCAGTCTACAAGGAGTTTCAGGGAAATTGTAATGAAAAATTCAGTAAAAGTTATGATAGTACACTAGGAAAAGAAAAATTTGGACTATTTCAAAGGACCCGAAGTGTTTACTTTCAGTGATTAGCGAAACACTGAAACCTGCCATGACCCAGGCTTTGCTTAGCAAATGCTTATCATTGTAGAAAGAAAAATGTCTCTGCTGCACCTGGCTCCTTTTTTAAGCTTCACCTTCACCAAAAAATTATTAGATACAGAAGCATGGGATGTAATTCCTGAAGATCTGACTGGTTGTGTTCTCTGAACCCTCATATAAGTTCAGTCATACTCAAAACCAGCAGGATGAAAAGGTTTTCCATTTTGTCAGCAGTTAACACCACTCACACTGTCGTGGCAGTTACATTAAATAACCTTCTTTCCCCAGGAATAAAAGCCCATTTTTCCCCAGCTTTCAGAGGAGTGACTTTCCTGAACAACACCTTTTTGAAGTAGTCTGGCAAGGATTTTCCTCTCTTCAGTGTACTTTATCACAGTGTTTCTGAGTTACTGCAGTGGAACCATACTTCATGAAGAAAAACTGGAGCTACTGCTGCCACCACCCCCCTGCTAACCCACAGCAGCACTTTATCACAAGTCAGAGGTTTCAGGGGATCCACTTTAAACACACCAGCAGTGCCTTCCTGTTGTTGCCATGCCAAAACATCTGTTCATCAACATCACTGATGTCCTGCAAGCAACACCAGCTAGATAACAGATCCTGTGGCCCTGGCAAGGTGGAGTGCTGTGCTAGAGATGTGGAAACTTCTCAGATGGTCTTTTTACACAGTGTGATCCTGCCCAGAGAAACAAAAAATCCATGCTGAGGGAAATTCTCCTCCCAGTTACACTATGGCTCATCTTCCCCCCTTTCTACTGACTCTGAGTATTCTCTGTTCTGATCACCTGGACACCTGACAGTGCTTGTCAGTCATCATATTTAACCTCGGTCATCATATTTAACCTCAGCCATGACTGGAGTGGCTACTGTGCTGTGCATACAATACCTTTTGAGTGAGCATTTAATATATTATTTTCCCCTCCCATTCCAGTTAGATTTAGTTTGTTTGGCTTGGATTTCTAGCTGAACATCTTGAAACAGAAATTGCTGACTTTGCAGTTTCTTTACCATACAGCAGGTAGTTGTCACATAAAAATAAAACTGTGAAGAATCTCACAGAATAAATCACTCCTAAGGCAAGTGTGGATCATATCCTCAGCACACATCCAGTTCCCTGTCAAGTAACTTAAGGATGGCAAAGGATATAATAATAATTAATGAACAAAATTGATATTTGAAATAGAAAGCATCCTGCATCCTTATCATGCAAGAAGAAGCACAAGCAGAAACACCTTCAAAAACCATCAACTACAATTGATGGTTGACCAACACCTCAAATAAGCACACTGACAGGGCCCTTCTTGTCAGAGGATTTCAAACCTCTTTGCAGAATAAATGCCTCTGAGGTCCATCATTAGTTCTGCCATTTGGCAGAGGAGTTAAGCAGCTTCCCCCAGGTCAACATGCAACAGCAAATCTCTACCACCAGCAGCCAGTGAAACATTTTCAGAGGCTGAAGTTGCTGCTGTGTCCAAAGACCATTTGTGCATCTGTCTTCACCAACGACACTCGCCACCTATTTGTACCACTGCTTTAAAATCCTGCCTAAATAATTTATTAGTCTTCATAACATTCCCATGAAATATGTAACTAATTTATTTCTATTGTACAGCAAGTTAAAATGAGGCCTAAAGAAGTGCTTTGTCCAGCAATCCATGAATAGTCCAGTATTAGAAATGACTGGACAATGATTTTTGAAGTGCATGCTCATTTTAAATCACCATGAAGACCCCACTCTACTATTTTAATACTCCCTCCAAACCTATTGGTGCTGAGTTTCACCTACAAGCAGTGAAACAGGATTTTAAGAAAAATAATAAATCATCAAGGTAATCCATCTGACTACTAAAATACATGCATACTGTACTGTGCACCTAGAAACATTAATGAAATTATACTCTGCTAGGATAAAAGGCAGAGAAGTTCATCCAAATCCATGGCACTGGGAAAAAGTGAGGCAGTACAGGATTGATTTTAACCTTGGCTGTTAATGGGAATTAGAGCCAGAGCACTAAAATTTAGAGAGTTCCTCCTTGAGAATATAGAATTATGTACCCCAAATGGTTTTTTGTTTGTTTGTTTTTTGGAGGAGATGGGGGTGTGGCAGGCCTGGGAGTAAGGCAGCAGAAAGAATAAAGAAACAAAGTTGCATGCCAATATGTTTGGGGAGGATTTTCTTTTATATTGCCTTTTCATTTTTTCTCTCCTAGAGCTAACACAACAGATAAAAGCTTTTAAATGATATAAGAAAGTGCATGAAAGCTGGATTTACACTGCAGACAGCTCAAGTTCTGGGCAGCTCCTACTCCTCCTGTGCCCTCCTGGCACTGTGACCCAGCACTGCTCTGCCCCAGGGAGAACTATGGAACTGACAGAGAAACCCTGCTGGGAAACTGGGATTCACACGAGAAACCCAGATCTGGAGAGTTCTGGTACTTTCCATAAGTGACAACAGTGTGTTATTCCTTGAATTTTGTCTTTTCGGGGCGTTCAGCCCAAGGAGAAACACTTGTAATAAATATTGTTGCAATACAGCTCACAGAACACCCACGCTTCTACAAATACACGAGGAGTCATCATCCCTGCTCTGAGGAGCTCATGATTTGTAAGGCACATAAAAGCAGAGGGAAAGAATAGCACAGGCACAGAGAATGAAGGGCACTGGCTGGTCTCAGGAGCTCTCTGCATGCAAGAAGGCAAACACATGCACAGGCAAAATCATCCCTGCACTTACACTTCTAAATAACTTTTATCACCTGGGAAATGGAATAAAAACAGAAGAGTATATCCAGCCAAGATGGTAACAAAAAAAAAAAATGAAAATATCTTTGGTAAGACATTTCAGGTTCAAAAAGAAAGCAAATTATGATTGTAGCAGCCTGCCAAGAAAACAGTAATGGTTCTGCTGAATGCAAGGAGGACTGGCAGAGATAAATCTGACAGCACCAGCCTGACAGAGTCTAGAGGCACTTGTGCATTAACAAGTCTTTATCCTGAGAAAGCCAGGCTGGAATACAAAGGCACCACCAGCATTAAACCAGGAGGAGCAGTTCAGGTACTGGCATGATCAAAAGGAAATTATTTTTCTCAGAGTAGGCCTTTGGAAGAAAAGGTTATTTGTGTCTGCTGCAGTGGGGTGACAGGCCAGAGATGAAGGGAAAGAGAGTTTAGATTAAAGTTCTCTGGTTTCTAGGGGTATAGGAGAAAGATAGGAGAATAAAAAGCTGAAAAGCAGAGGGAGAAAATTCCTTAGTTCCAGACTGCTTTTGTTGTTATTTGTTATAGGTTTTGTGGGGTTAGGGTTTTTTTTAAGATGAAAAACTGACAAGATGCCACTGGTTCTTAAAATAAAAGATTGCTTTTTCGCTCTGGTTAAAGCCTGTCTTCAAGTTCCTTTATGTTTAAAAATCCCAAGCTTGCCCCAGGACTACTCCAGTTCTGGGCTTCTCGCTCCAATCCATGTACTTGTATCTGTAGTGGGCTCAATAATCAGCCAAAAAGTAGAACAGCAATGTGAAAAATGCTGGCCAAGAATGCACAAAATCGATGGGAAAAAATGTAAAGATAATGGAAGGGAGCTGGAGATCAGTAAAGGGAAGTAAAGCATGGAGCAGGAACACATGAGCTGTTTGTCCCAAAGAACAAGTGAGGCAGGAGCTCAAGGTGAGGGATTGGGCACAGAAATCTGTGAGTGCTGGTGGTGTTCATCTATGAGAAAAGAGCAAGGTTCTGGGGGAGAGAATGGCTGTCCAGGCTAAAGGAAACATTATAAACAGGATTTTTAAATGTTCAAAGAAAATAAGTAACAAATAAATATGGTTCAAAATCTACTTTATACCACTTTGTGCAGTTCTAAGTGCTAAAAGAGAACTTTCTAAGAGATAACTTTGTGCTTCCCAAACAAAATGAAGTATCTGCCTATTTTTTGTCTACACATAATTATTATCATGCAAAGATATGATAGGACTGAAGGAGAAAAAGACCCACAAAAAATAAATCAAGAGCATAACCACAGTGCCATGGTTCACTCATCCCTCATTTTCCCATACATACACATCTCTAATTAGTCACTGTGAAAAAAAGCAAGCATACAGAATTTGAAAACCTGTTCATCTACCAGCTTAAATGTTGTGCTTTGCTGTGTCTTGAAAGCAATTATCCTGCATAGTAAAAAATGCAGGTACAACTAAAGAACAGTGCATTCTGACACATAAATGTAGCACAGCACAATAAAATGTCCCACACACCATCAAATGTCTGCTGACATAAAAACATAGAGCTGCAGATTCTTAAATCACAGAATATCAATAGGAGTCCAATGAGAATTAGTACAAACACATTGATTTTTTTCAGATGGATTCTTTTCCCCCTGGGGTGATACAATAAACAGTGACTGGGCTACATAATCTGAACTCTGTTAGAAAAACTATTTCACGCAGTTTAATTCCCATAAGGAGAATGTTGAATCCCAGCACTAATAATTAGAAAATACAAAGCTAAAATGGGTTTCAATATTCTTTTTCATGATTTCTGTTGTTGCCTGCCCCAGGAAGCCAGAGAAGCAGAGTTTGCAAGTATTTACATTCTCATTTGTTACATTCTTCTGCACAGCCATGAAACAGCTACAAGATAGGAATTCCACATTTGAATTGTACTGTCAGTAAATGGCCTTTTTCTTTCCTTTTGGAAAGGTTTTCCAAACCCCCAGGATTAAAAGTGGTACCATTAGAAGATGGATGGGAGAGTATGGAGAAATAAACAGAAAATTCAGTAATTATCCAGGCTTTTGCCAAAATTATTATATTGCTCACACCCCACCACAACAGGTGCCATCTAATGTCAGGAACAGAAGCAAATACATGGCCACAGTTTCTACCAAAAACTATATGCAACCTCAAACATGGCACACAGCTTATCTCACCCTCAGCTCCCACATTATAAAAGAGAGATTTAACAGATTTCTCTCATGGTTTTGAAAATTAATGCATTACAATTCCCATAGGGTTGGGGGATGACTGATCACCACATTTTGAAACACTTCCAGGGATTAAACTGGTGACCTTCAGAGCAGACTGCAAGTTCACCGATTGAACTCAGGAATAGCTTCTATTACTAGAATCTTTAATAGATTCATAATCCATGACCCAACTCCATACATCAGTGCAAACTGCAGTTCTTATGCTTTATTCTGGCGAGTAACTGCAGAGGAACATAAATAAGGCAAGGACAGAAAAACTGACACTGAACGTGCACTGCCTGATTGGTTTTTATTCATTGTTAAGGGATGATGGCAATCTACCTGTGGAATGAATTCTGTCTGCTGCTGTGTTTGCCATCTCCCAAGCAGTGTGATCTTCCAGTTACCATTGGTAGTGGCTTCCTCAAAGTCTTCTTTTTATGTGCAGAAATACCCATCCCTCTCTATGTGAAAAATCTGCAGTCTTCAAAGAGTTATTGTTATCAGCACTTGTCAGTCTGACTCAGTCCATTCAAACCTGACTCGATCTGTCTGGATTTACAAGGAACTCCTTGCAAAGAAATTATTTACTCTTGCCTCCCTCCCTGCTGTTGAGGGAAATGGGATTCTCATTCATAATTAGAGCTATTGATCTTTGAACTGCAGCTTTTCACAGCTCCCTGCACTCAAGAGATAAGACAAATGCTTTCTCCTGCCCCAGAAGAACTCGACTTTGGTCACTCAGTGCAATCCTAACCAGGACAAGCATCAACAGCACAAACCTGTAATGCATTAGAAACCTCCAGGAAAACAGCATGTGTGACTTACAGGTGTGACACCTGGGAATTGCCTTGTTTTAATCCAAGACTGTCCATAAACAACCCCCAGGAGTTTTCCAGCAGGGATCCAGGGGTGGTGCCAGGACAGATGGCTCGCTCAGCCATCCCAGTATGTGTGTTGTACTCTTCACACTGTGCAGGATTGTCCCTCTAACACAGCATGCCCAACAGGAATTCCAACTCCAGAAAACCGAGGTGGAAGAGCAACTTTCCCCTCCGAACTTTTGGATACTGAATAATTTGGCATTAGCTCTTGTTTTACTTAGGAAAAGTAATTGCAGGGATGAAGGGAGACAGCACAGAATCAAAACATAGATACTGAAACTATAACTCTGAATTTATTATTTAGGCAAACCCACACTTGAAAATGGAATGTAACTTGTACTTGGATATTATCTCCTGCCTATCTCCTAGTTAGAGAGGTTATAGTAGCCATCAAACTCCCTGACTGAAAGGGGCCAAAGGCAAACCTCTCTGAACTACAGTGTATTATACAGGCAATGCACGTGACTCTGGATACCATAAAGCTTGCCTATATCTGACAAATTGCAGGTTTTTTCCAAAATAAAACACCAGATCATGCATACAAACAAACATCCTAAAAGCAAACACTGTCTACTGTTATGTAAGAAGGAGTTTTATATTTATGGTCAGACCTTTATCAAAGTCCCTTGATTTAATGTTCCAAGTGAGGGGAGAAGAAAAATAAAAGCTAGAATGAAGGTTCAGAACTGGAGCACTTAAACCCCAGAAATTTATTAGTCTTAAAATGCCCACTGGATACATCAGCCGTGCCACAGTAGAGGGAGATTTACATATTTCGAGGAAACAGTTGAGTCAAATTTTGGCACAGGTAAACTTTACTTACTTTGCTTAATCCCAGGTAGAGAATACTCATGTAGATAAAGATTTTACAGTTGCCTCCCGTAAAAACTTGATGTTCAAATAGGGGTCAGGGACACAAAACACAAACTAAATGTTGAAAACTCTAGGAAAACCTGGTGCTGTAGGTACCAGCTGTCATATTTTTATGAGGCATGGATGAAGCATCCCAAAACTCATCCAAGTGTCCTGAGTTAGATTTCTCAGCACACTGAAGTTTTGTTTTTTCAACCTGTATGTTTTACCATAGCCCTTTTACTATCAAGGAGTACCTGTGCTTTTGATAGAATCTAAAACACATGCCAGAGGGATAAGAGGACAAATACTGCTGTTAAAACAGCAATTATGGTTTGTATCACTCATCTAAAGGAAAACACATCTTAAAATTTGTTCTCCCTTCTTGTACCAATGAAACTCACTGAAATATGTGCAAATGTTCTGCTTTAGACAAATGGCACGTTAATGAACTTTGTGTGAACTAATGCCAAGGGTTCTAGCGAGGCATTTTCTCTGAGGATTTATTATATACATGGAAATCTGGCACACTGCAGCCAGGAAACATCTCTGGAATCTCAGATGTAATCAGGACAGAAGGGGAGCTGGATGCATCTGACTGGTGTCTAAAGGATTATTCACCTGCACACAGAAGCTCGGGATTAACTTGGTCTTTTTGTTGCCTTGCTGACATTACCAGCCAGAGAGGAAAAACTTCAAAAGCTCAGGGTTTCGTGACCCTTTTTTCCCTAGGATTCATCTTATTCACACCCTCTTGAGAAAGCCTCCTTCTTCACACAACATATTTAGATGATGCCGTGGACTGGAAGTGCTGTAGAGCTCCATCTGTGATTTCAGAGTTCACAAACAGTCATTTGAATATTCTAGAGCTGAGCAAACTGAGGTAGGGGATGAAAGGTAAGTGCCAGTTCTGGGCATTCCATTGTAATCAGCTCATAAAACACTTCTATTTGAAGTACAGAGCATCATTCTTCAAAGATACTTTCTCCATTTATAGCTGTGCACTTGGAGTACAATCTCCAGCAGCACTTTTAGCTGCTTTTTAAACACAAATGCCAGTGGCTGATTTTCTTTCTTCTTTTTTTTTTTTCCCTCTAGCTGAAGCTTCAGAAAGGAATGATTTGGGCATGATAAATGCTTGATGAACTCATCAGCATTAACAGTTCTTTGAAACCTATTACTTCTATGGAGAGAAATAATCAAATTTCTTTTCCCTTTGAGATGCACTGATGGCAATACAGCTCTGTCACATGAAAGAATGAACTTCGCAATTCCACTTCAGAAATGGCTTTCATGTTAATATCTACTATTGGGGTAATTTTGCTAAGAAGAAAAATCATAAAAAAGTGGGACAATACAAACCTAATCAACACAAATGCCTGCTAAATGAAAAGCGAGCCCCATTAAAAACCAATAGCAATTTGGTTTGGAGAGAAAATATCCTTAGTTCCCTTGTGTTAGGGAAATTGTTGCCAACATGACACACGCTGATGCAGATGAGCTACTTGTTGTAACCAAATTTTTAAGTACAAACAGGCTTTTGTGCCTGAAGTGACAGTCAGAATCAGCTGTATATTCTCATGAATGTCACCAAAAAAAGGACCAGATTTCATTGTCAAATTGGAGGATCAGAAAACAACCTGGAGATTGGTTTTGAGGACCCAACTTTGAATGATTGGTTAACCAGTAGAAGAGACAAATGCAATTCAGAATTAATATAAAACAAGTAAGTGTAAACACAATTCAGAATTAATATTAAAAATTAAGTATTTTTCTAATAACTTCCTCTTTTCATTGTAATAACCCATGGCAAAATGCACCATTATAATGTGTACATGGAAACTGGCTAAACAACTGCTGAAATGCTTTGTTCTTAAAATTTCCAGATGTTTGTTTGAATGATTTATGCACATAAACTTCTCCTGCTAAATACAGTCTTGTCCTCCACAATCTTCTTGAATGAAAATCAGAAAGGAGAAACTCGTTGGTTAATGTGAAGTTTCTTGTCATCAGACAGGATTTCCTTCAGCAGAAGTAACAGCAATTGCTTATAAACATTTGAAAGTTACCCCCAGAGTCTTCACTGTAGTGAGCTTGTTCTCACAATATATATATGACCTACATAATATATGTGACATATATTTTTTTTCAATCTTTTCAGTTGGCCTGTGTTCCATCCAGACAACAGGAATGTGATGGGGAAGGTTTAAAAGTGAATTGTAGCAATTTATTATTTACCTGTCTAAGAGCCAATTCTCAAACCCAGGGTTCTTCAGTTTAGATTTAGATTTTAGTACAGCGGTGAACCCAAGGATAAAATAAAAAGCAGGCTCTCTCATTTTGGAATCATTTGTCAAACACAATGTGCTGATAGGGGGACCTGCAAAGGGGATTGTCAAAACTCCCTGGCGTTCATCCATGTGCTCTGAATATCTCACATTACCAGACCTACAAGCTGTTTTTAAAAAAAGAGAAGAGAGGAGGAAACCAAAACCAGTACTTTTCTACCATGCAAAATTTTATCCTCATTTAGGTTCTAATTTGAAGAACAGAACTCAGTGTTCTAAGTAACAGAGATGGAAGCATTAAAAAAAAAAAAAAAGAAGAAGAAGACTGTTTAGACACAAGTTTGTTTGCATATAATGCATGAAAAGAGATAATACTTGCACGTATATACTAAACTCCATTTTTATGCACGCAGAAACACAGCCTGNGAAGAATTAACAATATAATATAAGCTTTGGCCTGACCCAATTTTGCCAGCCTTGTCATAGCTGAACTGGAAAATCCTCTTACAAGCTCAGCTTGAGCAGAATTTATGTTGAGTTCACTTGTGTTTTATTTGAGGAGGCTGCATATTCCTCCTCCCCACAAGGTTGGAAATCCACTGCAATGACTTCCAGAACAGTCATCAAGCTTGGAAGATTTCCCTGTAAGTGAAATTCACACTTACATTAAAAAAAAGAAGAAGAAAAATCTTCCTTCATAGTAGGACATTAAAGTCCTAGTCATTGCTAGATGGGAGGCAATATGTACTAAGCAATTTCAAAAATAGGCTTCTAATTTACCTTTCCCAAGGGAAGGGTAAATTGCCCTGATTCCTTGGCTCTCATCTCCTGTCTGCCGTTTTGGTTTGGATTTTTTTCTGAGCAAATGGTACACTAGACCCAATTCTGTCTCTGTGAGTTTTATTTCAAGCAAGGTTAGTAAAGGAAGAGGCAATGTTTCCTTGACTAAAACATGCCATAGACAGGACTAGATGAACTTTACGACATGCAAGCTCCTCACCAGGTGTGTTTGGGATGTGTTTGAGAGAAAATAGGAAAGTGAAAAGCATAAGAACAAAAATGAAAGGAAGAGAGAGGTAAGGCAAACAAATTAGTCCTTCAAAATGTAAAAAAGAATCTGATAGTAGATGATTTGCCCTATCACACATTAAGCTTGGTTCATTCAGGAGAACTGAAGAGACCTGAAGGAACAGAAAACTGAAGCCTGACATTCCAGCTAGTGAAGAGCATTTCCCACATCAGAAACTTCAGGACTCTACTGGAAGACAAGAGAAAAGGGACACTCAACAGAGAAGTCAGAACTTTGCTGGAGCTGCTTCCTGCAGCTCACAGAGGATCAACCCAGTTCTTGCCCTTTTCCAGAAAAAAACCTCTCAGTGTGTGCACTTGTAGGGGATAATTCATGCCACATGCCCTACTTTTGGTATTTCCCATCCTCCCTGAAGAAAAGAGTGTCAGGTATGAACATATTTTCCTTGTCATTTAGCAGAGCTCTTCATCATAGGCTCTGCAGCTTGTCTTCCATATCACCCAGGAATTCTGTCATCATCACTATTGTTTGCAAAATCCCCATGTCTCTTCTCTTCATCTAATGCCACAATTCTCTCTCAATCTGCCTGTGAATCAGATACTAAAGTCTGCCTTTTAAGCCTTTGGAAAAAAAAAATGGCTCACCTGTGAAGCTCTTTGAAGCCTCAGCATACAAAACCCCTGACTGTCACCCTGATGTTCTGTGCCCTTCAGACAGAAATGGGCCTTTCACCCATCAGCATCATTTTCCACCTGCTTTGTAACATGTCCAGGACTCTTCAGCTGGACTAATGACAGATCAAATCAATGGAATAATCACAGGAATATGTCACATGTGTCTTCTGCTCAATTATATCTCCTTCTTAGCTCCTCAGGCAGTATAAATGTGGCACCAGTTGGCCACTATCTATGACTTTCCACAAATGCAGTGGAAAGAATTATTCTAATACAGCATAAAGAATTATTCTGTACAGATAGGCAGTAAAATCAAGTTATCATTTTTTCCTCTTTAGTTTCTAAATAAAGAATAGCAGGGACAGTGCAATAAACTAATTTGATGGGATTCATGAAAAACCACACTATCTCATATAGGGCATAAATAGCTTTTTATGCAGTTTTTTCCCTATAAATTCAATAGGAATGTACAAAATAGGATAGCCTCAACTTTAATTTAGATTTTGCTAGAAGAATCTTAAGGAACAGTGTTTTACAGCAGAGCATAGGCACTGCTGCTCCATAAACAGAACACAACTGCTCTCTTCATCTTTGAATACTCTGGACTTTATTTTAGGGCATCTCTATCAAAAAATAGCCAATTTAGTGCTTATTTCCAATCAAGTAAAAAGTTGTGAATTTATCAGTATGCACAGGTCTTACTTAAGCACAAACTCTTGTGCACCTCACTAGAAGTTACACAATGTATTTAAGTCTGCATCCATGGGGGCCTAAGAATCACCAAGCCTTAAAACTTTAGTTAATAATCTTTTATGCAGATAAAAAAAAATCAGACTTGGGACTTCACTTGCAGCTTAAGAAGAATCAAATGATGATTTAACTGAGCAGCTCCAGAACTTTTTAGAAATAGTCACAATCCAATAAATGTAAAAATTGTAGGGTTTTAATCATGTATATCTGTTCTCATGACAGGTGATTGCACATTTGTGCTCATTTAGGAGAAACACCCTTTTTTGTCTACACCTCAAGGCAGTATTTAGTTGTGGTGTGGCATGAGTGTTTCCAGAATATCTAAGATAGTACAAAAGGTAAAACCTCTTCCACTGTGTACTGGAAAAATCTGTCTACCAAAAATCCTCCAGTTTTTAGCAGAACCAGGATATCATCCTATCTCAGTGCATACTAACAGAGTGTGCATGTCTGCAGCCATCCTTTAAAAATAAATGCCACTGGATAGGAGGGTGCTGAGCTTACCCAAAAAAAGCAGCAAGCAAAATGAGCCATAGTGAGATATGCTGTAATTAGGGATATGTGGCCCTGCACTCCTGGGGTTTATGTTGCTCTGGAGACCATATCAGAGGATAAAACTGTGGTGGCTATTCAGGAGAGAAAACAGACAGATGAGACCCAGCAACGAAGAGACAGACAGATGACACTGCCATCCCCAGCCTTCTAAATTTAAAACATTATTTTTAAACATGATATGGAATGATATCCATTGGTATAACTTCTCTGGCTTCTCATATTCTCATAATCTCTGGCTTCTCATATCTCATATTCAGATGAGATTTCCCCAAGTATTTAATATTTGTTATTTGATAATAAATTTAAAAATACCAAATAAGACAACAAAATGAAAATTTGCTATTTCAAAGCTGAGACTAAGATAAATCCTTCTTACCACAGGGAATTATGACATCTGATGCATCAGGGGACCCTACAGAGTGGAAGGATCTCAGGGTTTCTGTTAATTCTGTTTCTGTTTCTTCTCCATGCTTTACCAATAACTACCTGCATTGGAAGGTAGTGGAGGGTAGTTTGGGAAAGAAATGGTGGATACATGAGAAGCTGGCAAAGCCAAAAGAGCTCTTATCCAGAAAAATCTGAAGGAAATAAATTAGCCTTAGTTTTCATGCTACTGTGTGGATATATGTGTGTGTATATATAAATACATACATGTTTTCAGTGTCTAATTATAAAAGAACTGAGGGACAAAGACACATGAAATAAATTTAATCCTAAATGTTTGCTTGTATAAAGCGACAAGATGTCAAAGGTTTATTTACTAAAGTTTCTTTCAATGGCATTCTCAAATTTTTTTAATAAAATTTTAAAATCCTGGGCTTTGTTTCTATTTGTACTTTAGCCTGACCTTCCTAAAATGACCAAGCTGATATTGTGATTAATGAGCCAATTATTTTCATCTGAGACATGGAACAAAACAAATAGCCTATTCCCCTCCAATTTACTTTTTTAATAAACAGTGGCCCTGCCTCCTTTTTTAACCACTGAAAGTTTATGATGGATTTTCTATGCAACTCACTCCCTAAATTAATGGGATCTGAACAGGGCAGGCTAGAAATGTAGGGGTTTAATTACTTTTGCTTTTAAGGCAGGTGTAAATACAACTTTAGTGATCTGAAGTGAGAAATGCTCAGAAGGGAGGCTGACAGGAGTGAAAAAAAGGAAGAAGACACTTTAAAACAGTCACCCTTCCAAAAACACTAAGTGAAGATATCAGCTTTCTTTCCTTGTCTTCCTGAGGCACATTTTCACCATTTATTCCAAAAAAATGTCCCTGAAGCATATAAGACAGGTACAGTTGCAGCATAAAAAAAAAAGGAGCATTCTTTTTTATAAATAAATTCTAAGCCATGTGGGTGGACTGTACATTTGTGAAAGGAAGGAAAGAAGGGAAAGAAGAAAAGAAAACCAAAAAAACAACAACCCTGTGGGAAAAGCTTTCTCCATCCAAGGAGCACCACAGTTAAACAAATAAATACACTGGAAAGGCATCAAGGGGAAATTCATTATATTACACTCAAGAGACAATTTAATAGCAATAATGGAAACTGTACAAGGGCCATGACTTCTAACCTAGAGATCCTGAGAATCTCCTGCCTCCTTGAACGGCTGCAAAACACCAATTCCTCATTCAGCTCTGGAGCCTTCGGCAATTTGGTGTCTGCCAGAGCTTGCTGCCAAAGAACCTCACTGCTGGTGGCTGCAGACAGCAGCACAGACAGCTCTGAGCCCACCTGTGATAAGACACATGCAGATATGCAGAGTAAACACCCTGCTTTCCTTTAGCATTTCTCTTTCTTCAGGCTAGGAGTTTCATTTTCTTTTTGACAGCTTATGAAAGACAGGAGAGAGAGAGAGAGGCACCTTCAAGGAAGTGGATGGAAATAGCAGTTGGCAACACTCAGTGTAAAAAGAAGACTTATTTTACTCTGTGTACTGCTCTGAGTACCAGGCCCTCAGCAAAACAGCCTCAAATAATGATGAAGATAACCCTGTCCTGCAGCATTTCAGGTGAGGATCTAGTCTGTGCTCCTGTGGTGCTTTCCACTGGAAGATTTCCCTTTCCTCTATGACCTAATCATCAAATACTTGACAAGGACCAGCTTTACAAATACCCAAAAAACCACAAACCCCCCCACAAAAAACCCACTTGAAAAACCCCAAACACAACAAGAACCAAAAACAACCAAAGGGAGGAATATGAAAATACCTTGCCCAAGGTCACTTATCAAGTTTGTCACAGATAATAACAGAGTCAGACTGAACCTGAACTCCAGACAGACACAAAAGTTCCTTTCGTCATGCATCTAGTTCAGAGGATCCCTAATCTGTTTGAGCAGCCAGTGCTGTTCTTTGCACCATGTCACAGATGGGACACCTGAACAATCCCAGGGCCCTCAACACAGTGGATAAACTTTAAATCACACAGAGCATAAACTTTAGAGTTCAGATACTCAAAGGTATCACTTTCCCCATCTGTTTCAGAATCCAACAAATGTTTTTTCCCCTGTTCAGTGCTGCAGATTGTTTGGAGAAAGCAAATTAAAACATTCAACACCTTTTGGTGAGCCCTGAATCAATCCTGTACCCGTCTGGGTGGGGATGCAAATGCTTGGCCCAGCAGTCAGTCTCTTTGTTGTCTGAATAAACACAGATTCTAGAAAGTACTTAGAATTTTAAGGCTTTTGGTTGATAACTGCATTTGGATTGTACATTAGCCTACCAAGAATGAAGAATGCAGAATTGCTGAACATTTTATAGAAAACCTGTATCTTACAGGAATATTTTTGCTACTGACACACAGAACTCCTTTTTTTTAATGTTGGATTTCCTATCTAATTAATTCCCTGTATATATATGAATATTTTAAAATATAGAACTTAGGTTTGATGTGTCCCCTTTTATTCTTAGCACTTTATGAGAGTCCACTGTCCTCAGACCTTGCTCTCATACCATTGTGTATGTAATCCCAAAGCAAAGCTTCATTATGGTATTTAAGGAATTCTGTTTTCCTTGTCAATTAATAATCCTCTATATGCTACAGGCCAGCCTGTCTTATAAATGTTTACAATTTTCAGTGTATAAACAGTCATGCTTCCTTCCAAAAGTTAAGAAGCAAAAGTATTTTATAGTGAAAACAATAAAGATTCTAAAAAGCACACACAGGGATAAGCACAGTACCAAGGCACTCAAATATCTCCAGTGCTGGATTGTAGAAGAAAAGAACTTGCTACAGAATACTAAAATATAAAGGAAAATCCTCATTATCTTTGAAGCAGATTTTTTCTTTTTTTGATCTTCAGCTGAAAGCAATTCAACTGTTCTTTGTGATGAACTGCAAAATCCTATAGCTGAAGTCAGCCATGCATAGTCTTTAGGAAATGAGAAAAGAATGATTTGAACTTTGGAACTCCATACAGAAATAAGAAGAAAACTCATCTTAATGAAAAGCTACTTTTCAGAAGGATTCTGTACTCTAAATGAATGCTGACTTCTGAAGAGTTCTGGAGAAACCTGTGCCATTTCAGCAAGCACTAATTGATATTTACAGAGTACTGCTGAGGGGGGTTATCAACATTTCAAACAGCTCCAAAAGTCAGACAGATTACGTACAAATTGAAGAAACCTTCTCTTCAGTACTTCTTTCTTGATGTAAATGAAGTCAAGGCTCTAAAATTGCTTCATTTTGAGAACTACAAAAATAAGAAAAATACTAGTAACTGTTTACACCACCACCAATACTGAAAACTATCCTGGATTGGAGAAAAACTCAAGACAGTCTGCACCAGACACTTTAAAAGTTCCCTTAATCCTCAAACTTCCCATAAAACTCCAGCATTTATCACCTACCCCAAACATGGAAATCAAAGTGACCAAATTCTCAAAAGGAAAATCTGAAGTCATCAGCAATTACTGAAAATTTCAACCACAGCTTTAAATAAATAAATGACCCCTTTAGGGCACTCAATTACAGTTTGCTAAAATGCAAATAGATGTAGCCCTTTTCTTCACCCTTCTCTCTCACCTCCTGACCTCCTTGAAATGCACTAGCTGAACAAGTATTATTTTAAATCTCTTATTTTCTCTGTTCAGTATCTCCATATTTTAGCACTCTTTCAGTACCCAGAAAGAGCAACCATTTTGTTCTCAGCCATTAAGTCTCTAATATCATTGCTTGTGTTTTATTTGGAAGAACAAAACACAAGTCAACAGTACCAAGAAAACAAAACCAAACCAAACAAAAAAAAATACAACAAAACCCAAAAATTGAACCCAAATCCAACTTCCCAGTTCTGAATTTCCATGTTCAACGACAAATGTAAAACCCATGAACGCATTCTTGGGACAAGGATAGAATTTTGAAACAGAATATGGCTTAAGAAAGAGGTAGGACAAAAAGGCACAATAGACTTAAGAGTTTGACATAACATCACTGCTCTTGTATTAACAAGATCAAAAAATTAATAATCACTGAGGCAGTACAGAATTTTCTTCTGTATCTGCATTTCTGTATTAGAAAAGGAGAAAACACTTGAATGTACATGACAGAAGGTTGATAGGCAAAGACACATGACAGCTAATGTATCTTTCAAAATTAGGTCCCAAAATAGAGAACTTAATTCTGCTGCAAGTATTTGATTTGTTGTAAAACAGGGCCCTTGCCACGCCAGCTTATTATCTGAGATATGCCAGCCATGGCAGCCCAGTCCTCCCAGGGGCTTGAGCTGCAAGCTCAGATCTTCAAAACCTGTTACATTCCTTATTTATGAACTGATACACTTTGATCAGCCAAGGCAGCCACTCTTTCCTTCCTCTCTATTTTCATCTTTCACCAAACTCTTGATAAAATTTATTTCAGACAGGTCTATAGAAGGATGTTGTACTTGGGGCAATTCACTCAAGATTATTTTCTATGTTAATTTCAGAAACAGATAAAAATCAAATACACCCCATCACTGAATTTCCCTGACAGTCCCTCTCTTTTTGCAGAAAGGCACGACCACACTCTATAAAGATGAAACTAAATAACACATCCTCACACCCCCTGGGAGAAAATATTCCTCATCTTTCAATAGACTGAAGAGTATGTAGGAAAAGGCATAAGCAAATTCAATACATACTATAAGCTGACAAATTTAGCTGCACATTCAGACACTTTTCTTGAGAAGAGTAGTAAAAGGTTTTTGTAAGCAGTTGGCAGATTTTCTTTTTAATTTAGTGTTTCACAGGTGATGGGGTTAACTAACAGCGTGACTGAGGCTTTTATCAGGTGGCAATCAATGCTGCAATCAAAACCAGAATATATAGAACACAGAAAGGGTATGATGTGTAGAGACAAGTGCAGTCACTGCAAAACCCTCTGCATCACACACGGAGGAAACAGGGTGCTCTGTAAGGGTCTAGGGATTTTTAAATAATTTTATAATACTGGATGTTCCTTAAGATAGAGAAAATGAGAAACTGTGGGGTTAAATATATTCAGAGGCAATGAGAAGAATTTCTTTTCCTAAAACCTTCCCCAGTCAGAGGCAGCAAGTGTGAATACCCGTGTTTCAGAGACCAAAAATGGACAGTTTTTTCTGGTCGCCCATTTCTGAATAAGAGTAGCACAAAATGCCCAGTTTTAACTTAACAAGAAACTGCTCTGTTATTCTACTCCTATTCAGAGATAAGGAAGTACAAAAGAAACATGAACTATAGTTACTTCTGTCTGTTGCTGCTGAGCTCTGTACAGCTCTTAGTGCCAGACAAAAATTATTAACTGAAAAGCCTTTCAATTTTGAAAAGAAATACTGTGGATTTCAGCTGTGAATTTTCAAGCCATGAATTTTCAAGCATTGTTAGTGTTTTTAGGAGGGGGAGAAGGACAGAAGGTGAAAGAAAAGAAGTTCCAATTTTGTCTCCTGAAATGGGAAGACCATTTCTTACCCAGCTGTATGTGTGAGGGGATAAGTAGGTTAGAGATGTTTTGTGCTCTTTACCCGAGTGCAGCTTCTGAGAAAGTTGGCACTGGCCCAAGAAAAATCAAGGTAAACCCATTTCCACTCCTTACATACTGAATGACCTTCTTATTGTTCTCATTTCCCTTTAAAGTGTCATAAAATTAAACAACAAAAATCCACAACTCCATAAGAATAGTGTATCTGAACTACCACAGCCACTGATGTGTCTACCAGCGTGAATGTTATTACAATATTGACAAGGCATGATCCTCTTCATTAGTTAAGTTGGCAGTTTTATTGTAGTGTCAGAATTTAAAGTGTGTTTCCATGGTTTAACTCCAGCTGGAAACCAAGCCCCAAAGAGCTGCTCACTCACTCCACCACGCTGGGAAGGGAAGGAGAGTCAAAAGTGGGTGAACTCATGGGTTGAGGTAAAGATGGTTTAATAAGCAAAGAAAAAGCAGTGCACTTGAGCAAAGCAAAACAAGGAATTCATTCCTGGATTCCCATGGGCAGCCAATTCCAGGAAAGCAGGGCTCCATCACACAGCAGTGACTTGGTAAATCAAACAGCATCACTCTGAACGTCCCCTGCCTGCCTTCCTCCTCCTTCCTGTGAAACCTTGGGAAGGCTGACCTGGAACAGAGACTGGACAGAACTAGAGAATAAAGTAGGGATTTATTGAAAGGCCTCCAGGATCCACCTTGGGCAGGACAGGAGCCTGGCCAGGGCTACACCCAAGGTGGACTAAGGATGGTCACAAAATTCCCAACCGGTCACAAGATCTGACATTTTTATAAGTTTTGGTCCATTTGCATATTGGGGTTTAATTGTCCAATTACAGCTTCAGATTGTCAAGTCTCATCCTTCTTGTTCCTTCCTTCAGTCCACCATTGTTTGTGCTTTTGGGCCTGAAAGTTGTCCTTGGTCTCCAGCAGGAAAAGGATTTGTTTTGTCTCCCTGCTCTGTGAAGAGAGATTACCAACACTTAATATGAGGCTCAGAACTGCACCCCTGGGCAGCACAGAATGTGAAATACATGAAAGCTAAAACTGAAGGCATCCCCCCCAGCCTTACACACTGAGCATGACCTCACATGGTGTGGATGTCCCTTGGGTCAGTGTCAGAGTCTGTCCAAGGATGTCTCCAATGATTGAGGATTGGGACCCCAGACTCTGAAGGGAGCCCCTGGCCTGGCTGAGGTGGGACGTTTGCCGAGTCTTGGCGGGACGGNAGAATGGAGTGCAAGAACAATGGAACAGGTCACGGTGGACTGAACCGAGGCTGCCTGTCCAAACTGGTCTGTCTGTACCAGAGGTACGGCTTGCAGCTTGTTCCTGAGCACCCAACCTCAACACAGGTGGTTCCTGCCTTGGCTCTGTGCCCCTGGCTTTGGTTCCCTTTGGCTCTGCGCCCCTGGCTTTGGTCCCTGCCTTGACCAACCTATAAAAACTCTGGAGACCCCACTCACTTTCGTGATCACCCCACTGGAGAAGATCGTGTCTACGGGCATCGTTGGGCCTCGAGGACTTGTCCCTCCACGTTGGTAGTTATAATCCCCTTCCCCTCTTTCTCTCTCTTTCTTACTATTCTTTATTTCTCTCCCCACTGTGGCATCTGTTGGCACTAAATACAGGTGCATTTTTGATTGAGTGAACTGAGTTGTCCCCCAGTGTGTCTTTTGCGCTCTGAGATCCCTAAAACAAACCATAGTTTTCCCACATATATTTGCAGACCCTGACAGTCATCAGGGCCAGCTGTTCCTGCTCTGCCTCCTCCCAGCCTCCTGTGCACCCCACTCTCCTCACTGGTGTGGTGAGAGGCACAAAAAGCCTTGATACTGCTTGGGAGGAGCCAAAATACTCCTGTGCTACCAACTCTGTTTTCATTGCAAATCCAAAACAAAGCCCAGTGTCAGCTACTGTGGAGAGAAGTAATTCTATCCCAGCCAAAACCAGCCACTGTCCATTTCCTTCCTCTGGATGATGGGCCCACCAAAATCTTCAATCAAGGCTCAGTTGTTACAGTTCTGCAAGCCTTAGCTGCTGGAGCTGTTCCAGCTCTAAAAATTGAAATTCATTGCTGATGTGCTACAGCAGAGTAGGTCAGAACACCATCCACCTTAAACACCTCATTTCCTCATTAGGGATGCTCCACAGAAAGTGAGCTTTCCTCTGTCAAATCCAAAGAAATACACACTACATTGGACTGGAAGGATACACATTGCACAGGAATGTGGCCCTTAGGCTTACCACATGTACTAATGGAGATTGCATTAGTAATAGCAGTTAGTAAAAGTAAATAATAATAGTAAATATAATTAGTACATAGATTAAGGCAGGATTTGGGCTTATAGAGTATGGTGTTACAAGAAAAATTAAGAACATTTGGCAATTCCAAAGTTTCTATACTATTTGAAGTCAGACTGAGGAATCCACAGACTAACCTGAATATACCTGTGCTGAGTTTGCACCTAGCTCGAGGTTTTTTGTTGTTTGGCCTAATTTTTAATCTTGTTGGGTATAAAATCTATTACTCCATTAAAATTAATCAATTTTTTTAATATAAACCAAACTGTCCACTTGATTACAAATCTCAGTACTCAAACTCTAAAGTTGCTTAGAAAACAGTGCTTGAATCCTTGCCTTTTCCAAGTAGTCAACATCAATGTGATTATGGGAATGTAGAGGAATACCTGGTTTAAAAAAACTCAACATATATGAGTCCTGTTTCATAAAAAACATCTCATATTCTATTAAGTTATGAAGAGAAAGAAATCACTTTTGCTACAACAAGGTGTAAACCCTATTTCAGTGTATTTGTTGAAATTGATCCTATGCTTCAGGAAAAAACAGCCCTTTGCCATATATTTAGGCCATATTTCTCCCCTGATAATTTCCACCATAGCTTTCTCTGTCTTCTTTATTTCTGAAGTTTCTAGACAATGCAGAGTTCTATGATACCATCACAGACATTTAAACAGTGCTCTGTTGTATTTAAACTAGAGGCTACATGAGCATAGGGAATCAAAAACATCTCCATAATATTTTCTTATGTCACACCCTAACTTCTGTTGTTATTATTTTTTTAATAAAATTACAAGCCAAAAACCCCCACCCCTTAATCATACACTGCCACAAAACCAAGGCAGAGTTTCAAAGCTTTTAAAAATAGAACAGGCACCAAGCTGTTTTCCCAAGCTCTAATTGAAAGCCAGCTTGGCAGGAGCTGTGTTCTACTGGAACATGACAACTCACACAACTTGTTTAATCTTGGCCATCACCAATACAACTCTGCATCACACAGCTGGGCACTTTGGGAGGGACCTGTGCTGCTGCTGCCACTGGATGTGCCTCACACCATCAACACCACAGAAGGAAACCTGCCATGTCCTTCTGAAGTAGCTTGGAATGCTGATATCTCCAAACAAAAATGTGTTGTTTTAGTTGGGGCGTTTTTAACGCTTCAGGAATTGTTACTCACAGCTTGCTGCAAGAGTCAAATAAAACCTGGATCCTGACTCAGTAACCAATTAGGTTAATAAATCAAACTGCTGCAACAGTGCATAACAGCATAAACACAGCAAAATCAAAGTCTCTTACTGGACATTATTGCATGTCTTTAAGGAACCTAAAAGATTTGTTTCTCAGGGAAAATTGGAACCAAAATCCACTAAAAGCAGTTGAGATCTGGAGGCTTGTTTTTGTTGACCTGTTAGTACTTCCAGTAAAGAACAAAAAAACCAAGCCAATGTAACAAAAAGTGAATGTACCCTGGCCAAGATGAAAATAATGTGCATTTTAACAATTTATAAACAGGACGTTAATAATTTAATTAAGCTTTCTGCATGTACTTCTAGAGGGGAACCCATCTGCTGTATTTCATCAGCACACCTTAGAATGAAATGAATTGTGCTTTGCAGTCAATAAAGAAAAGTAGATATAAGCAAGGGAGTCAAGCAAATGAGTCAAGTACCTACACGTGAACCAAGGAACATGATTCATTGCTACCATTGTGGTAGCTCATTTCTAAAACATAGCTTTTCCTTTACTAACTCTGCACAGCACAATAAAAGACCACATATAAAAGACAATATTATAATCTGTCAGGAGTTTCACTCTAAAACATAAACATGCAATGGATCTCAGTTCCATTGACAGTTTAATTTTCCTTTCTTCCAGTTTGAGGAAATTATCATTTCAACCTCTCACATCACACCTGGGGCAGTTTTTTGACCCTCCAAGCGCACTTGCCATCGTTTTGAAAACATAAACCAAAACAGAATTAGTCTCAATCACATGAAACAGAGCTATTCTGATCAGCGTAGCTTTGCTGTGTCCCAAATGAGTAACATCACCCCATAATCATAACAGTGATCTCCACTACATAAGCTGAGACTTCACTAATTGTGTTGGTTCCCAGGACATGCTGAGCACATGCACAGATGCCTCTTGTCAGTGCCTTAGACCAGCCCTTGGCTCTGCAGTGCTGACGTACCATTAATTAAACCAATTTCTCCTGTAAGCTGAAGAGATAAGGGTTCTGAGAAATCAGTTCCACATCATGATCAACCACTCTGATAGCTGGGCCTGACTTTGGAGTTCTGGGCAGGGAGAATCTGGGGCAAAGACACCACTGTAGGAGAAAAGGGAGTCTCATTCCAGTCATGTGCTAGCCCAAAGAAAGGATAACTCAATTCTTAATGCAGATAGCATTAGAGTTGGCCTAAAGTTTGCTGCCCCAGCTCAAAACCATATTTGAACTAACGTGACATTTTAGGAGTGTTTTTGTTGGGGGTTTTTGTTATTTATTTTCTTTGTTTTAATTCCATTTGTTAAGTAATAAAATGCTGAGATCCTCCAAACTCAGGGCACTTAAAAATGATAGGTTGTCTACACAGTGACAGCATTTTCTTAGACCCTCAGGATTCTGTCCAGCTGACCCTGCTTCCCTTCCCTGACCTGCAGCTCTGCACCCCAGAGTATGCTGACCTAAATGCAAACCCTTTCTCTTCACTTCCCTCTGTCCAGCTGCTTCTCTCTGGAGATAAAGATGTTCTCACTGCACTGTGCAGAAGGTGAAGATCTCCACTGAGCAATCACCAGCTGAGCTTTCATTATATACACACATACACTTAACACATATCTAGGGGAACTATGTTATTTCACAATCCTGACAATTTAATTTAACAGGACTGAATCTCAATAAAGACATATGCCACATCCCACACAAGGTTTTACTCTCTTGCTATTTCTAATAAAACATTTTCAAATTAGAGAACATGCTCATGTTGAGCTACATATCATTTTCAGATATTGCCTTCATTCATTTGAATTCCTACTATATTTGATTTTAAGTGCATATTACTTCAAATGCAGCTCCTCACTGTGGATATCAAATGCTCTTAAAGAATGTTACAAGGGCTATACATCAGCAGTTTATTTCCCTCTATTTAAGAGCAGTAAAGTCATTGTGGTATTTTTGGTTGGGGTTAAATATGCAGAATAGTAATCTGTTAAGAAATGCCATGCAAGGCAGTTGGGAGAAAAGTTACTGATGAACTTGGAAAATACAAGCCTACTCTCAGTGTACTGGAACAGACTCCTGTCACAGTGACTATCAAATTAGTGAGCACATATTCTTTCTTGCCTCTAACTGCTGACTTCTCATGCTAACTTTTACAGCTACATCCAAATCCATGGTTCAATTTTTTCTTTTAAAACAATCAAGAAAAAACCCCAAACTCTTCCCATAGTACTCTGATTGGTATTATAATGCATATTTAATTATGTTTTCCTGCTAGACTTCCAAAACGTGAAGTTGAGAAAGAAGAGGTAGATCCCAGCTGTGCTTTTGGAATGCAAATAGCAACAATCTACCTCTGTATAGTTATCACTAATTAACACCCAGTTACATTCCACTACTGATGCTACGAGAGATGGATCAGAAAAACCTTCATGCCACAATCTGGAAGGGAGGGAAAAGACTGTAACAAGCTATTTCATCCATGTGATCTTGCCCCACATCTTTATATGGGTTTCATTTCCTCTTTCTGACCTACTACCCTTCTATTTTGACAACAGATACTACTTTTAGTAAGACGATATGATAAAACCTTGACATTCTTTTACAATTAGCATGGTCTCTGGAGCTTCATTTGCACTATTTTGCCTGTTTGCTCTCCCCTAGCAATCCTTGCAGTGTGTTCCTTCACATGTTGACCTCTGGAAATGTAAATACTTTTTCAAGCCAGAGGCAGTTGCTCTTGGTTGCACTTGCCACATACTCTCTCTTGTGTTTAGAAAAAGAAAGTTACAGAGAAACAGAAACAGAGAAACAATAAACAAACAACTCACAAATCAATCCTTCATTTTCTTTTCTTTAACCCAGAGGCTGAGCATCTGTTTTCTCAGAGCTCATTCCACATTAGCTTCTACCATCTTTAACTACAGTCACTAAATTGGAACAAAACCGTTCTATCTAATAATCAACCAAATGACCAAAATACCACCATAACACTATTAAAACAAGAATAATATTCCAATTCAAGAATTAGAAGTTCATGAATTCTCCAGCCATAAATATGTTAATTTGGATTGTGCGTAAAGAAACTACAAAACACTTTTTCCCTTATCAGGACAGGCCTTATGTTGTTAGAAAGCTTTAGTCTGTTGCAGGTTTGTATTTTTAAGCTTTTTCATTCCTAGCTACAACTACATGTGTCAGCAAGTCAGTGGGACTGCATGCAGAGTTTAGAAGTGCATGAAAATTTAACTTCTTCAAGTCAAACAGTAAACAGAAAACCTTTGGCTAAAGGGCTTCATTTTTAGCAGAAAACAGGAGTTAGAGTTCTTGTTCTCAAAAGTTCACTTCCTTCCCCATTCTTCTAAATCTTCAAATGGGATCCAAAGCACCAGCCATATAAGCAGCAGTGTTTGATGACTTCACATCTCTTGCTGGCACCCTGATAGATCATGACTGAAATGGATTTTATTTAAGTGCGTGACACTGCAAAGGGAAGAGATGAAGTGAGAAGAATTTATGCTGTTTATGCAAATACTGGCAATACACTTTAACTAAACTTGGAAATAACCAAGAAAACGGATACTTAGATTCTAAAAGATGTGCATTTTAGAGGTGCTATATTGTATTCACAAATACTGTTTTCTTCTTGTAAAACAACAGTGATTCCTGTAATATATTTCCTCTTCTTCCTCTCTGTCAGGAGAGCTGCAGATCAGACAGACCAACTCTTTCTAGTCAGGGCATTTAGGACTGAGGCATAAGTAGTTTACTACTGCTAAAAGGCTCTCTGGGACATTTTCTCTAGTCTCCCATCCCCCAAATGGACATGCTCAAAACAAGTTGCTTCAGGAGAAGCTTAATGTTTCTAGAAGCTCTGACTAAAAGAAAACTCCTGCCTCTCCTGAGCCTTGCTTAATAATTTAGATCTGCCAGAGAGGCTTAGAGCACTGTTGGAACTCCTAGGCTACAAGGAGAAAAATTCAAGTTTAACATTACCTTGAGCAGTTTTTGTTTTTACTGACCTAAAAGAACCTGTCTCTGATGGCAGTGGGAGCATTATTTGCTCTACTGAATAAACTACCAAATTCAGATCAGCAACAGACAGTAGAGCTGGCTATAGCCAACATAAAAATAAAACCCCTGTGGCAGCACTAAAATTTAAGGACTGAGTCAGTCACATCTAGAGGCAATGGAGAAAATAGTAAGTTGGAGCCTTGGACCCATTCACTTCCAGTGTAATTCAGGCTCCACCTTCAAGTAACTCAGAGACTCTACTGTAACCACTTAGAAACTACTGAAAAAGAGGATGAGGAGAGATGAAGTTACTTTTCCCCCCTCCCCACTCCTTTTTATGTTCTCACATCTGACAAAACCCATCTCCTAGCTGCTTGGAGAAAAAATTCTCCTGTTGTTTTCTTTAAAGGCTTTTCTGATGATCTCTCAGTGGGAAACTGAGCAAAGTCAGGTCCCAGTACCTTCAGTGTCAAACTGAAAAAAAAGATGATTCCCTTAGTATCTTTTTCTTTATGTTTAATTACTCCTTGCACAGTCTCACAAGGGGTTAAACTAGGCTGGCTTGTACTAAAGGCCTCACAATCCTCAGGTCTTTGACACAGAATTTGAAAAACAGGTCTAGTAAAGCTCAGAAAAGCTTTTAAAAAATAAAGCTTGAAAAAGATGCTCTGCTCCTTAAATCCCAGTCCTCAACAAAAGCTGGAAAGCTGAAGGGACTGAGTGCATGTTTTTGTTTAATTAAGGCAATCTCTACCTTTAGGAATAACAGGAGAGTGTTGTTTTTATTACATGTCTTTTGCAAAACTAACCTTTAGGCAGAGCCATCTAAAAACACCCTAATAACTTTTCAAAAAACATTAAAGAATTTCGATTTGTTTAGAGAAGTTTGTGATCCATCGAATTCTAAGCATATACTCTGAGCCATAATCTTAGAAGATCACAAGACCATCCTTTTACCAGCAATGGGGCTCACCAGCTGAGGAGTTTATTTCAAAATTCCTGCCAGAGTGAGTAGCAGTCACCAACTTCTCCTGTGCAACCTGAATTTACTGTTCCCTGTTTCATTTCCTATTTGTATCCCTTACTCCAAAGGATGCTATTAGGAGCAAGAATATGTTGCTTGCTTTCTGTGAATGGGGAGCAGGGAGCACAGTATTCTCTAGATGTTAACAAGACACTGGTGACATGAGTCAGTGGTGCTACTTCATACCCAGCAGACGGAGAGGGGCAAAGTTGTGCTTTCTCTCTGTTGAATCATTCACATGGAGGAGAAAAAACAAACAAACAAACAAACCCAAACCAAAGCATTTTCCTGCTGACCAGAGAACTCATCACAAAATATTTGTCTGTTGCTTTGAATTTTCTTGCTTTTGAGCCTTTGAATCTTTTTCTCATACAGCTTCAGGAAAACAATGTATAGTTTTATAATTTATCTATGTGTTTACATAGTTCTCCTCTGGGAGGAGAACATGATTGATAGTGATAGTGACCAACGAAGTCCATAAAGTGGCAACCTTTTTAGCCAATCCTTGGCTTTTGTACAAAGTGTATATAAGCTGATAAAGTCAGAAAATAAAGTGAAACTTTCCTTTTTTGACCTGCTGCTGCCTGCTTGTCCTCTGTGTGTCATGAAATAGTGACATTTGTCCAGTCTGATGCTAAAGAAAACTCAGATATGAGAGACCTTCTGTTGCTAAAAGCAGTGAAAAACTTAAAACTGAAACCAATTAATCTAAAGCACCTAAACAAGAAAATCATTGAATAAAAAATATAATTTAATTGCTTCCAGGATTATTTTAGCTGCACTATGTTTGCAAATAAACACCAGCATTACTGTGGACTATTGAAGAATCTATCAGCCTGTCAACAGACTTTTCAATAGTTGAGTCAATTTGACAACTCAATTACCTGAGAAAAACCTACTTGACCATTCAAATCCTGAAAGTTCACATGTACAAAGTAGCAAAGAGAAACTCAGACTCTTGCCACCATTTCAGCTCTAAAAGCTTTTAATATAAAATCATACTACGGGGAAAATAAAATCTCTTCAATACTCTTTAAAACAAGAATATGAGTACAAAATTAAAGCAGTAAGTCTTGTCTGTACAAGGCTTTGTGTAGTATCTGCACATATTAACTAAAACATTTTGAGCCACATTCTGAACAGCTGTCCTTGCAAATGTCCTTTCAGAAATCATCTGAGATGCTGCTCTGCAGGATGAAGAGTGTGACTCACTGAATTGACACCATTGAGTCATGGTAGTTGAGTCATTGGGTAGTTACGTTTCTATCTAAAAGAATTCTTTAATCCCTTGAAGATACTCAGAATAGTAAGGATTTCGAAGGAAAAGGGAAAACATTAATTCAGGAATGCAGGCCTTCCTTTTACATAGATGCCCTTGCAATAAAAACCACAAGGGCATACACAAGGAAAAAAACTTATATAGATATCAAATTTTGGAATCAGGAATTTTATAGAAATAGCACGTTTTTCAGGTATTTCTACTAGACAACTGAAGATTTTAAGCATAGATCAACCACTGTTCCTGCTACTTTTCACTATGTTTCATTTATTTGGCAGCCTGTACAGAGCTATAATTCTTTTGATCATACCTGTAGCAATGGCACTGCTGACACTCAATCGAGTTATTTAAGGATTCTAGGGAAA
>VWZU01007502.1:33377-48833 GCA_013397095.1 Sterrhoptilus dennistouni
AGCCCTACATGCACCTCCAGCCCGAACCCCGAGCCCTACATGCACCTCCAGCCCAAACCCAAGAGCCCTGCCTGGCCCCAAGACTGAACCCCAGAGCTGTGCCCACACATTCAGCCTGAACCCCAGAGCCGTGCCTGGCACCTCCAGCCTTCACCCCCAGAGTGTCTGGTGCCTTATCTGTCACATTATTAATCTACTGCTAACGGGATGTGTTAAATTAACATCCAGAAGATTCAGATGGGCTGAGCCGCTGTGGCATTGCCAGGAGGGGATTCCCTGCAGCCCTTCCATCACTCCCTCCTGCTGTCCTGCACAAAGGGCTGGGTCAGTAGCAAGCTGCACTGCTGGATTGTGTCAGTGGCAAACTGCACTGCCCTGTCCCCCTCTTGTGAAAAACCAGGTTCGCTTTTTCGATAAATTTTAAGAAATAGGTTTAATAAAAAAATGAAGACAATTAGGAGATAAAAAGCAAAGTACGGCCGGCTGGGTGACTTGGCACGCAGTTAAGTTCATGCTTTGCTGTATCAGAGACATTTTTTAAATACCCTTTCTATTGCATCAGTTTGTGTATATTCATATTTTTTCATAAACTAGTTTCCATATTTTAGGAACTGTTTAGTATGGTCTCTCTTTGGGTTTGCTTTTTTAGAGCATTTGTGTTTTGTGGCTGTGTTTTTATTATCACCTTTAACTTGGGCTTTGGTCTATACTTTTTTTCAGATGGGAGATGCTGATAGTTGGTGTATCAGTAGCAGAGTCTTCTTTACAGGTTCACTGGATGTTATTTCGACTAAACAGACAGTTTAAACATACTTATATCAACTACTACCACTATACCTAATATTTTTAATAATAGCATAAATAAAAAACTTATATCCTATATCCTTACTATAACGTTATTAATTATATAGCACACATTTTGTGAAAAGCCAGTTTTATAATATACATTTATAACACTGTGCTGGCGAGGGCTGGAGCCCTTGGGGAGGGAAGGGCTCAGTCCTGGGCTGCTCTGGTGCTGTGCTTCCCACCTCTGGAATTCCCCAGGTTTTGAGGGAGAGTTTTTACATCTTATTGGTATTTCCTGATGATTTATTCATTTATACTGCTGATTAATGTATTTTTCTCTTTTAAATGCACCCTCCTCTATCTGTGAAAAGCAAAGGGAACAATGACTGGTGTATTTCAAGGGTCAGGGTTTGTTCTCCTGGCTGGATGAGCAGGTACCTCATTTCCCAGCACCTGGATGGGTTTGCAAATGCAGCTCACAGTGCACAGAGTGTGCACACAACTCCACAGCAGGCAATTCTCAGCCTCTTTTCCTTCAGGGAAGAAGATGAGGTGGGGCCAAATTAATGCTTTTCATAGAGATTCCTGAATTTTGGTCATGGCTGTGCTGGGAAAGGTTTTTCATGTGGTGGCAGCTCCATGTGGTTCAAAGCGAGGGAGAGAAGAACCTGCAGCAGAAGCAGCAGCGCCTGGGCAGGCGCCTGAGGGTCAAGACCTTTGGTATCCCAAGGGAATTCTGACTGTCACATCCCTCTCTTTAAGCTTTGTTTTACAGGGATGTCAGAAGAGGAAAAACCAGTCACTGGCACCGACTTCAACACAACCCAGAGCTTGAGACAGTGAAGAAATTGCTGTGTGCCTGTGGGAGAACAGCAGCTTTCAGACCCACGGCTGTCCACGGGAGCTCCTGACATATGGCCCTGCAAAATAGAGTTATGGAAGGACCAGGGATAAAAAGTTGTGCCAGGGGAGGCTCAGGTTGGACAGCAGGAGGAATTTGTTGCTAGGAAGGGTGGTCAGGCATTGGAACTGCCCAGGGAGGTTTGGATCCCCATCCCTGGAGGTGTCCCAGGTATTCCTGGAGGTGGCACTCAGAGCTCTGGGCTGGGGACAAGGTGAGGATCAGGCACAGCTTGGAGGTCTTTTCCAACCACAGTGATTACAGGATTCTGGCTTTGGCATGAACATTGCAAACACCATTATTATCCCATGAATAACTAATAACTCTCCCAGCCCAGGACTTTATGGATGCTCTTGGAGGAGTTCTCCTTTGCCTGGCTGAGGATTGATGTCTGAGAGTGTAACACTGCACTGAGAGCTTGAGTCATGGAGCAGAGCTGTGCTGAGATCACACTTGACACGATTTGCAGCCTCTGAGGCATAAATCAGTGTGCATGTGTAATGTTCCTCACCCTTAACCCTGCTGACATGAAAATACTGCACTGCTCCAGGCTCCCCACAAGTGCAGTGCAAGCAAACAAGGCCCGGAAAAGACAAATGTCAATCATGAGTGACAAGGGAGAGAAAAAAAAAATAAATCAGAGGCATAAAAAAGTCAGAGCTGATCAGAGCCTCGGAGACAGACGTTCCCTGGCACGGTTTGGACAGCTGTGCCCTCAGTGCTCTCCTGGAGACAGGACAACGAGAAATGGGTGGACTTTTGCCTTCATGCTGAGCTTCCATCCATCTCCTGGCACCACACACCACACAGGAGCAGCAGATCCTGCCCTGAGCTCAGAGAAAACCCAGTCCAAACCCATCCAGGTGCTGGGAAATGAGGTACCTGCTCATCCAGCCAGGAGAGCAAACCCTGACCCTTGAAACACACCAGTCATTGCTCTCTTTGCCATTCACAGATAGAGGAAAGTGCATTTAAAAGAGAAAAAAATACATTAATCAGCAGTATAAAGGAATAAATCATCAGGATATACCAATAAGATGCAAAAATATCCCCCTCAAAACCCATCAATATCACAGGGAAAGAAGAGAAACTTGGTTACAAGCCTGAGGTCACTGAGGAGGGAGAGCTTTCTCTTGAAGGCCCTGGTGCAAAATCATCACAAGTGAGGTTGGAAATGTGGCTTCAGGGGACAGACAACAAACTGAAATGTCAATTGTAATTAAAACTTTCAGGTGTTGAAGGTAGAGACAAACAGATGATAGATTTGGAGAAAAAACTTCAAGATTCAACCCCCAATTTTTAGTATTTTGATGGATAATGACACACACAGCAACATAAATGCTCTGTGCTCAAATTAGTTATGTTAAAATAATAGGTAATTTGTCTCTGTGTTGAGAACATGTAATTATGATGATTTTTTTTTTCAAATGTTTTAAAATAATGTCATTTCAATTCATAATGCAGGGTAGGGACTTTGCTGTTCAGTGTATTTGCTGTTTGTACAGTATTTTCAATGTCATTGCTTTCCTGTGCCATAAATAAAGCCTAAACAATCAGTTAGTACCCCAAGATATTCCTTACTGCTGTAGGAACTGTAAAATAACTCAATATGAAAATGTTATTCACTGCAATAGCACATTGACAACTGTGATTAAGCCTCAATCGAATGCTGGAACAAAATAGAAATGTATTTTTGTGTTGAGTTCTTTAATTCTTCACTGTCAGGACGCGGACCCGAATCCACCCAGGGGAAATGTCAGGCATTTATGGGGTTAAATGTGCCTCAGTGCCTTTGTCCCCATGGAAAATGTGCAGTTGGGATAGAAAAGTGAGGGATGTAATTTCAGAGTTGAATTCGGTTTCCTGCACCTCTTATTTCTCCCTCAAATATACATATTTTTTTCCCTAAATGCAAATTGGCTGCTCTCACATGAGCAAAGTTTTAAAACAAACTCACACAATGGGGATGATGATGGCGATGATGAATATGTCACACCTGAAAATGAACCCCTTAATTTATGGAATATATTTCAACACTTTTTTGTATAAATGTAAAAGTACAGTAAAACCCCTCTGGGATGAACATGATAACAAATAAATGCTGAATCCAAGGCTGTACAGCTCCAGTCTCACATTTAGTCATTTTTATGATTATATTTGGGTTAAAAATGGAAAGCAACACCAGCAGAGGGACTCCCTTGATACTCAGTGGAGCTCTGCCTGCTCCCTGGCAGGGCATAGAGGTAATTTTATTCTGGAAGCTTTTGAATGCTTTGCAAGTAATAGGAACCAAGTGGGAAAAGCATATTCCATATTTTAGCTCTGACATCCTCATAGAAAAGAATATAGGGAGGGGGGAAAAAAAATTAAAGATTCAAAATAGTTTCCTGTGATTCAGTACCCGAAGACTCAGTGGTGTTTTTCAGGATTCCCTGGGGATGTGTAAATGTTTCGGAGCTGGGAGTACCCACGGGAGCTGGAGAGTCACTTTTGCCACTTCATCAAACTAACGAGCCTTTGAGTGATGCTGTTTCCAGGTTCAGCTCTGCCGTTGGAGGGAGAAAACAAAACTGGAATTTAGACAGAATGGAATTCCTAAGAGCTGGGACAAGGAGGATTTATTAATCCGCGCGCTCCCAAGCTTACAAAAAAATAATCTCCTGCCTTCAGTTTTGCTCTATAAATCTCACCCTCCTTCAGGAGGTCTGTGCTTCCAAAGGGTGAGGAGTTCCAGGATGAGCAGTGACTGTCAGGGTGCTACAAAAACACCTTTTTGGGGTCAGGGACAGGGGGTGTTTCACTGGGCAGTGACAGGAGGACTCATTTCTTGGCTGTTGGAGAAACCCTCTCCAGCTTCTGACTGGCAGGAGTCCCTCAGCTAAAGGAACTGCTGCTGGATAAAAAGAGAGTTCCTTTTCTGCTCCATAATTACCCATCAGTTATTAAATACCACGTCCCACACCACTGCAGCTACAGGCAGGAGAGTCCTGTTCTGAGTTTAGTGGGATTATCCCGGTGAGCAGGAGTTGAATCTCTATTTATGCTGCTGTAGATGACATTTGATATTGTTAGAACGATGAACAAAGTATAGGAGACACTTCCTTTGTGTGCAGATTTTAATTTACTCAGCTGTGGCACAGAGAAAAAGTGTGAGTGCACATGTTCTTCATCAGAAATTTATTTTAAGCTTGGTGAACACACTGCTGGTGCACAGAACATCCTGGGCTATTCCAGCTAAAAAAAAATTATCTGATTTACTGGTCCTTAGTTAGCAGGTATTTAGCTTAGTCAGTCCTGGTGTGAAATAATAATAATAAATAAATAAATAAATAATAAAAACCATAATAATAAAAATAAATAATAATAATAATAATAATGATGGTGGATTTTGGTNATTCCCACCCGTCCCTTCTCAGGACTGATTTTTCCCACAACAAAAAAAAAAAAAAAAAAAGAAGAAGAAAATATAATCCTTCTGAAAAAAAAAAAAAGCTGCTTTGTGTTCGTGTCACAAGATATTGGTACTTGACTTTTTCAGGCACTGAAAAGATCATGAAAAGGGTAACAGAGATGAGAGGGTTTGCTATTAGAATAATGTCTGCACGCAGAAATGACAGCCAGGGAAATACTATCTGAACTTCAACTGCTGCTCATTGTCATTTTACAATTAAATCTTTATCGGGCTAATATTCCCCGTGGTCAGATGTGTTTGCTTTCCAGGAATCCTGTAAAAATTCATTCATCTGTGAATTCCAGAGGACGTGGCAGAGTATTTCGTGGAGAGCAGATTTTAAATGTGCATTGAAAACTTCACCATCAAATTTGTTTGGTCAAAGAGGCAGAAACAGAAAAGCATCTTCCTGATCAAGGCAGAATATCAGATACATAAAAGACATTTTCTCACACAGTGCTACAAAATAAAAATGTATCTCCACAAGCTGTTTTTCTATAGAGGAAAAAAAAAAAGTATCTTTTTATGAAAATCTTGAAAATAGATCAAAATGGATACGGAAAACGCTTGACCCCGATTTGCCGAGTGACCCACCTGAAAGCTCTTCCAGGTACAACAGAACCGTGCTGAAAATGAACCTTTCACAACCTCCTTTTACAGCAAAGCCAGCCCCTGCTTCTGGGAATTTCTCACGATTTAACACAGAACAAATTGAAAAACAAAGACAGACGAATATTTTCTGTGGTTTTTTTTTTTTCCCATGGAAAATGGAATGGGCAGCGTTTCCCAGGGCACTTACCTTGTCACTGAGGAGCAGCAGAGTTCGGGATTCGCTGTATCCAGGAGATGGTGCTCTTTGGTTGGGTTTGGCAGTTTTTTTCTCCTCCTCCTGATACAACTGAGGATACTTTGAGATCTCCTTCCACACATTGTTTTATTTTGGGCTCATTAGGATGAGGTTCCGTTATAAATAGCGCAGCCCAGCTCTGAGAACTTCGCTGCCGGCAGGAATTTCTTGCTCTGCTGCGTTGAGCAGGACACCAAAGGAGTTTAAATTCCAGAGTTTAAATTCTTTTCTGTCTTCTGACAGAAAGGTGACTTCAGGTGATAGAGTTCTGTTCCCTGGGGGTCTTCAGAAAGCCCATGGGAAAAGGAGAGGCACATCCTGCCAGGGTATTTTCTGGGAGTGTTCACAAAGGGAAAAAATATCTTGGCAAACCAAAGCAATAACCTCTCATCACACACCAGGCTTAGCAGTTGTTCAGTTTAAAACAACCTGGCTGTTATTAGCTAATGAACAACCTCACCGTCTTTGGAGGTGAAGGTTTTCCTGCATTTTGGGATGGGAGGAGAGGGGAACTGGTAGTGCCAGGCTGGAGCAAACCTCCTCTGGTGATCCAGCTGCCATCCCAGGTCCTTGTCCCTGCTCCCCATGGGGACGGTTCCTAGCTCCACCACCCAGGACAGCCTTGGAATTTTGTGGGGCTGATATTGGGTGAAAGGGCTGGGAACACCCAGATCTGGCGGTGTCATACTGGACCAAACCTCCTCCTGTGGTCCAGCTGCCATCCCAGGTCCTTGTCCCCGTTCCCCGTGGAGAAAACCTTCTCCTCTGGTCCAGCTGCCATCCCAGGTCCTTGTCCCCGTTCCCCATGGAGAAAACCTTCTCTGGTCCAGCTGCCATCCCAGGTCCTTGTCCCCGTTCCCCGTGGAGAAAACCTTCTCCTCTGGTCCAGCTGCCATCCCAGGTCCTTGTCCCCACACCCTATGGGGACATTCCCAGCTCCACCACCCGGGACAGCTCTGGAAACTCTCCCTGCTCCACGGAATTTTGTGTTGTTCCTGGCTGAGTTTGGGTGGAAGGGCTGGGACCAGCCAGAGCTGACAGTGCCAGGTTGGAGCAAACCTTCTCCCGTGATCCAGCTGCCATCCCAGGTCCTTGTCCCCACACCCTATGGGGACATTCCCAGCTCCACCACCCGGGCCAGCCCTGGAAACTCTCCCTGCTCCATGGAATTTTGTGAGATTGAGTTTGGAAAGGTTGGGAACACCCAGAGCTGCCTGGGCCGTGGCAGAACTCTTCTGCCTTCAAGGGAATTCTCACCCAGTTTGGCTGGGATGGATAAAACAGGGACAATTAAACAGAACAGCTTCTGATGTCCTGTGATAGTCACCCCAAACCTGCTCCTTGCCAGGTCTGTGTGCACATTCCAGCAGTGGGGAAAGTGGACACCTTGGGCATTTAATGGGAATTAACATCTCTTTGTGGAGTGGTTGGTATTGCCACTGCTTCAGTCACACAGGAATTCCAAAAGAACTTGAGCACTATTCCACAGATTATGAATTTTCACAGGATCATCTGGGCTGGAAAAGCCCTCCCAGAACATCCCGAGCCTGATCCCCACCTGAGCACTGAGTGTCACATCCAGGGAGGAACCAGCAGCATTTTCTGGGATTTTTATGGCACAAACCAGCCTTGTGTGGGCTCCCCATTACCCATTGTCTCCTTTTCCATTCCTCAGCCGTGGCCTTGTCCGTGTTGTGGATGCTGCAGCTGTTCTGTGTGCGGGTAAAACAGAAGGTTTTAATTAAAAGTGACACTGCTGCACCTTGTGCAGTCCTGGTGAAAAGCACCTGAGAAGTGTGGAAGGCACTGTGAGGTCCTGCCCTCCTGTTTGCATCCCAACATCCGTGTGCTTCCCGAGCTGCCAAGTGAAAACATCTCCTGAATTTTATTTGCTTTTTAATGGAAATTGACTTTTCCGACTAAAATCATCCAAACAAATATTTTTTATGGTAATTTTGGCCGAAATCTGAAGGGAAAAAAGGTCATTCAGAGCTCTTGAAGCTCTCAGCAAACAAGGACGTTGCCCATCAAAGAAAAGAAAAACAGGTTCACAGACGTAACTTTTCCAATTAAAAATCAATTTTTTGCCAGAAAGCCGCTCTGATTAGTTTTAATGAGAGGTAAGCAATCGTAAATGACATCCTGTGTCTACAAATTATGCGTTTGGGTTCAGAGCTGCCCTGCAGCCTCCACTTAACACCACGAGGACCTGGATCAGCCTCTTGTTTTGTAGCGCTCTGACATTTCCAGGATTCGCAGGAGCCGGATTTCTGCGGGGCACTGCCCATTAACCCTGCCTGGCAGGGCAGGGAATTCTCAATTACTCCGTGCCACGTTCCCTCTTCCCCATCTGCATTTCCATTTAAAGCTTGGCTTTTCTGCTCCCGAGGAATTAAAACTCTTCCAGGGAATTGTGGTGCGGGGCGGGTTCGTGTCCCGTTGTGTTGCCGGAGTTTGGGGCTTTGCTGTGCAAAAAAAAAGGGAATTTCAGAAGGGACCCAGTGGTCTTTCACTCGAGTCCTGCCCCATATGGATTTAATTAGCCCCTAATTTCCTGATGTATGCTGGAAATGAAGTTTAAATGCTCTTAAATTGTGGGGAAGGAAGCGCGGCTTGAAGCGATGTTTTCTCCACGAGTCGTTTTGTGCACTCAGCCAACAACAAAAGAAAAGTTCTATTCCTGATTATGTTGTTTCTTATTGTAAATATAATTATGGAGCGAGCTGTTGAGGCGTGCATTTAATTCTGGAACATGAACTCATGTTTCTACCAAGGTATTCCAGGGAAAAGTCAAGCAGCAAAGAGCTCCCCACTGATAAGAAACGACAAATCTTTCGTATCTTCCATTTTTCTGGTGATGGACACTTGTGTTTGCTGCTCCTGAAAGAGTGACCCCATTCAGAGTGGAAAAACCAAATCAGCAATGATTTAATAGACACAAATGATTTGAAAATATTCTGGAGACGTCTGGAGTGATTGACTTTCTGTGGTGTCCCTGATTTGAGAGCTGGAGGGGGACACTGGGCACGGCAGTGAGGGGACAGGGGCTGGCCAGGGACAGAACAGGACATTGGCCTGTGGTCACAGCCAGTGCCAACATTTGTACATTTTTATATGTTTTATGCTCTTCACTGTACAGGCAGAACCAGAATGATAATCCCAGCCTGGAGGAGTTTCCAGCTCCTGTAAGATCAAACTCTGCCTGATCAAATCCTGTATGATCAAACCTGCTGAGTTTCCTTTCACAACTTTGCTTTTTTATTTTAAATTGAACATTCAACTGCCAAAAGTTCTCCAAACCCTCCCCGACACCAAATCCCACAAGTTTGGAAAGTGCCGTAATCTAAAAAACGCAAAAAAAAAGTGGAAATTTCACAAACACTTGGTCAATTCTGCACCCTAAACCATTTCTGAGGGTGCAGTGACAGCTGTGACTCCTGAATTGTGCAGAGATCCCTCTGAATCTCTGGCACTGAGAAACTTCAGCCGGGGTTTCTCACCTGAAGAAACCAAATGAAGCAGCTGCTCTTTGTAGATCAAGGAACTGATGAAGAGAGCAAACCCCACCAGGGCTGGCCATCCCCTGGTCTTCCCTCCTCATTCCCATCCCAGGGGATCTTGGTGGCACCAGGAGGATCCAGGGCTGCCCTGGACAAGGTGCTGAGCACACAAATCTGGTAAAAACCCTGCAATGAGCTGTGGGATGGCAAAATCCAGCCCAAATGGACGAGCAGAGCAGGGTAGGAAGCAGGAATCAGCACAGCAGCTCAGCCTGACACGAGTTCTCATCTGCTGAGGAGCTGAATGGATTCAGGCTACGCTTGATAAGCTTATCTTGAAGTAAGACAGAAGCTGGGCTGCTGGAATTCCTACTGTTGCCCTGTCATTATACAGCTGAAAGTCAGGAGCTGTCAAAGGACATGAATAATATCTGTCCATATTTAATCCAGCCAGCTGCTGACAATTGCCTCTCACCCTTCCCCTCCGTGCACGAGCTCCACCAAAGGCCTTGGAGCCATCACACTGAATTTAGGCAAATCTGTAGCTGCAGAGCCACGCTCCAGATAAGAACCTCGCTGTGTCTAAAATGGAGAAAAAAGAGGAGATAGCAGCCAGCACAAAAAAACTACCGAGATAATTCTTCCTGGGCCACAGCAAGGAAAAAATGTTGGAGATTGTGCTGACACTGGTGACGTTACAAATGCTACGGGGCTGAGGATAATGCAGAGTAGACTTTTCTCCCCCCACCCCCTCCCCACTTTCAGAACAATCACATTCTATCTTCTCATAAGATATGAGGAAGATTGTTATCTCGCATAATGAAAAGCAAATGACAGGCAGATAAACTTAGGAGCTGTTTAGAAAGCCTTGTACAGTATTCTCCGTGGTGCACAGATAAGGAAATCACATAATTGAAATGGCTACAAACAGCATTAAAAAGGCATAAGGAGAGGAAAATGAGGAGATCAGATGCAGGAGGCAGACAAATTTTAGATTGCTGATGGAGGCGTTCGGGCAAGGCACCGCATTCCTCGTGGGAGTTGAGCACCTCCTGCTCCTGCAGCGCAGCCTGAACTCCCAGCCCCACTTCCCTCCTTCAGGGACCCCCCTGTCCTCACCCACCCTGAGGTTTGAGACTTGGGCTCCTGGAACAACCCCCAGTTTTACCTTTTCTTCACAATTCTTTGCCCTGTAGCATCTTCAGAGATATCTTTGTGCTTCCTCCGAAAGCACGAGTGGAAGGCACCAGCTGCTGCTCATTGTTCTCTGCAGAAATGGGAAAAAAAACCTCAAGTCTTTTCCTATCTGAGTAAACAGCAAAATGTTTTCTGAACTTCCTCAAGCACAGAAACACCATGGAAGTGTTGTCAAGTGTAGGGAGGATAACAGCAGAGGAGTCTCTGCTCTGAGGGAGATTTAAATGGATTTCTCATTGTTAATGTGAGATTTTTTTGGGTGTTCCAGACCCCCCCAGACCTCAGCCAGGGGATCCTGTTGTATGTTCCAGTGCAGCAGCTCCCAGGAACTGGAATTCAGGTCACACTGGAAGTCCTTACACTGCCATAATCTTCCCTAATTAGAGGAGGAAAAAAGAACTCAGCTGGACAAATGAGCTAAAATCAGGAGAATCTTGAACAAACATCTCAAGCATTAATCATTTATAGAGAAAGAAGAAAAAAAAATCATCAAAATAATTGAGCAATTGCAGACAAATGTCACAACGCCTTGTATTGCCAAAACCTCGTCATTGGAAATGTATACGTCTGATTTCCAGGTTTATTAATGAAACAAAAAGGCATCTACAATAGATAAATAATACATCATATGGAATTCACACAGTCTATTTATAATAGAGATCAGTGACACCTATCAACTCACATTAAATCACATCATGCAGATTTTGCCTCGTCTGCACGTTGTCAATCTCCGCTTCCTCTTTCCCCGCCGCGGTGACAAAAAAGTAACTTGAAAAGAGTTGTCTGGAAAAAAAAAAAAAAAAAAAAAATCCCTGCAAGAACGTTTAAAAGAGCAGCAGAAACTCAGCCAGGTTCGTGGCTGGGAAGGTGCTGGCTCACCCCACACTCTGCCCAGGATCCAGATCTCAGGGCACAGCACGGATCTGGCTCACAGATTGAAAAATCAGGGTCATGACAAGAATTGAGGGCAGGGGATGAGTCAGTGGCAGAACTGGGGTTTCGGCCTTCTGAGCTGTAATTGTCCTCCATCCCTGACCTGTGCCCTGATGAAAAAAAAAAAACCCAAACCAAACTCACATGGAATAAAGTGGGTTTTGAAAAAGAAGTTTTGAGTTTTCTGCAAGCATCCCCATTAAAACGTAACGTGGGCTCGGCAACATCCTTCGAAAACAACATAAATAAGTGATTTTGCGGAAGAATTATTTACCACGAGAAGAGATAGAAATTTATAAACCTGTTCAGAGATCTGCAGGGGGAAACAGTTCTCAGTGACATCACCAGCAATGAGGGCTGAGGAGGCTGAAAACCCCCCGGATTTTGCACGCAGCTTTTAAAAACATAATTAGTGATCTCACATCAACAGACGTCACTGGCTGTGGTAATGTCTGTGGCAAATAAATAACGGTGGAACACAATAAAACTCCCTGTAATGTGCTCTGCTGGAATATTGATGGCAGCATATGGCAAACATCTGACAGCTGCTAAACAGATGTGGCAATTAGCAAACCTTCTGGTCATGCTGGTGAGGTTATTATGCAACACGTTCTCCAGGAAAATCCCAGATTTCCTCCTCGGTGCAGCTCTGGATTCTGCTCCAATGCCCCATTTAGGCAGCATTGCTCACTGATGGCTCCTAACCCCAATTTCTTTTTTTTTTTTTTTTATTATTATGAGTTGCTGAGTCTCATAGAAGATTTAGAGAAATCCCGAATTTAAACAAGAACAATATCAATTCAGCTGTGGAGCAGATACTTCAATTATAATAGCTAATGGACAAATTGAGAGATAAAAAGACTTTTCTATCATGTTGAAATTCAATGAACAGTTTTCAATTAGGCTCTAAGTATAAAAGGGGAAAAAAAGGAAGATACTTTTCCTTGATGTTAACATTGCAGGAGAAGATGAGAGTAACTTCACTTTTTCATTATACAGAAGAGGTGCACATAATGATGCATATTTAAATTATAAATCAGGTCACTATCTGCCAAATGAAAGCAATATCAATTAGAGCTGGGGTGGATCAGGCTTTAAAACTCCTTATATTTAATGACAAAAGTATGACTGTTACCCTCACCCAGCCAACAAAGGGATAATTTAAGGCAGTAAGAAATCAAAGAGTGATGTCACAAAAATAAGCCCTCACAGCTTTTTGGATGGGATTATTATAATTAATAGACTTCCAATGACTTTTTTTTTAAATTTTTTGCAGGTTATGGGCTTTCAGAAAAGCATTTATTGCAGGCATAAAATATATAAAGCTCTAAAGAGTGGGTTTGAGTGAGGTTGACTTGAGGGTCCTTAGCCTTTCTACTCCAGTAATTCCTGTAAAATCAGAGTTTCATTTATAGGCTCAATTTATAACGTTGAATTTATGCCAGTTCATCTGATATCAATCATGATAATAGCATGATCTATTGTATGTCACTTGTGCTAATGCAAATTAAATATCATTACATTACAAAAAAAAGGCCTTATGTTAAAATAACACGGAGTGTGTAACTTGAACCAAAAAAGAAAAAAAAAAATCAGGATGAATTAGCAATTTGGGCTGATCATATGTACAGATAATAAACGTAAACCCTTGAATATCTTATATATAAAATTATGTGGATGCTGAAAAAAAACGGAAAGCTAAGCAAAAAATAAAATAGATTAAGGTTTGTGTAGCAAGATGAACACTGATTTTTCCCTCTTCACTGTAGTTGAGGTCAAGTAGTGAGCAGTTTATTATCTTCCTTTTAACCACTGTGGTTTTGAACCTCTGGCTTTGGCACAGGAGTCCTGGGAATCAGCTTTTAAAAACCTTCAGATTGGCAAATGTCGTGGTTTGAATCCCCCTATGTCTTTAGGAATGGCATCCTCACACACTCAGCACGGTGTCTGTGCATTTGGGGATAAAATTCCAATTCAGGCCAGCTGAAATGATAACTACAGCCAGGTAAGATTGTCCTGAGATTGAAGTGCACCCAAAGATTTTGCTGGAAATTGTTAAAAATTGGCTCTTTTTGGGTCTCACTGCAGTCCACACTCTCTCTCCCCTGCTGAAGGGGCAGGACAGCCTGTCTGGATTAAGGAAGAGACATTTCCATGCAGAATTCCAGGAAATTTTCCACATAAAATTCGGGAATATCTGCAATACTCTTGCAGATCTTCACACTGTGAATGCCCTGCACTTTGGGGCAGAATAAGCATTTATCATTCATTTATTCATTTATTTGTTGTGTCTCCTGAGCCTTGCACACCAATGACACAGATTGAAACCCACAGGGGCTGCCCTGCAGTTTCTTCTGGAAATGAGGAAAGGAACACAGCACAGTCCTTGTCCTTGGAAGGAAGAGAACACACAGCGGAGAGGAAGGAAGGAAGGAAGGAGGGAAGGAAGGAAGGAAGGAAGGAAGGAAGGAAGGGAACACAAACATTCCTTGGGAGGAAGAGAACACAGCACAGTCCTTCAGTCCTTGCAGTGTCCCGTGTGCACTTTGTGTCTGGCCAATGCTCCCTCCAAACTTTGCACAATTAACTGCACTCCTTAGGGGTGGAGAGGAGAAACTTGGGAGATCAAGCCTTTGCACATCTCCCGTTACACACAGCAGCCTGATCTGCTGAAGAATATTCATTATTTCACATTTTTTCCTCCTTCAAATGGTGGCACTGCTTGTTTCAGAAGCGGAACTGACACTCTTCACTGCTCATCGCTACAGATGTTAGAGAGATTCTTTAATGTTGGAAGGAAACACAAACCTCCTAATGGAGATCTTGGCAGCTAAGTGAAAGGAAAATAAGATTGTTTTAAAATATATTTATAGGTCTTTTAACACATATATGCTCTGACAGTGATCTGGGAGTTTAAAAAGTCTATTATTAAATTTGTTTTAACGCCTCTGCTTACAAAGTTTCGTGTGCTGCTTTCGTTGCCTGCTTCATGTGCTAAAATTCCAGGTTTTCCCATTGCTTTTGGACAAACCTCAGCTCATTTTCTTGGGCTTCTTGGAAACTTTATCCCAAGTTCAGATAAACCCAGTGCTAGTGCTGAGTTTAACCCTTTGCCATGAGGTGAAGCCCAGCGTTTACAGCCTCCAGAAAGGTCTTAGATCTTCATTAAAGTTTATATCTGATAATTTGGGACCTGTCTGTGACACAACAATTCCTGAGGTGGCCAGTAAATGATCCACACCTGCACTCTCACCCTTGGTCCCACATCTGCTGAACTGCAATCTGCTCACATTATAAAGCTCAAACATGTGGATGTGGCTGTCCTGGTTATCCCAAAACCTTAATTCCCATTTCTGCCCATTGCCAGGAGCCTCCAGTTGGACAGGGACAGGATAAATCAGTTGTAAGGGGGGTTTTTAATGGCTTTTCCTCTAACACCAAGTCCTGGCTGGGGTCAGGGACAGGAAACTTCACCCACACTTCTGGTTTTGGGTGGAAATTCTGAAATGGTGCCTCAGAAAATGCCAAGTTCTGAGGTATCCTCCCATTCCAGAGGAGCTGACAGCCCCAGTCAAACCCCTCTAAACGTGCCCTGGATTTCCCATGAATTATTCAGTCTGCAAATAATTCATTAGGTGAATTTAACCCCCTTTTTCTGTTCACGGATTGCCCCTGAGCATCTTTCAGCTTTCTCTTTGAAACTATTAAGTGGGGGTTTTTAATGAATAATTTTGAGGATCAGACTCTCCACGACACAGAACTGCTCAGGTCTAGCCGAGGGGACTCTGCTGCTGCTCAGGTGTGGCAGGGATGGGGCTTTGCCACAGAAACCTCAAAA
>VWZU01007502.1:51196-61868 GCA_013397095.1 Sterrhoptilus dennistouni
GGAGGAGAGGGAGGAGAGGAAGGAGACACGTCTCCCTCACCTCTGTGTGGTTGTGAGCGCTGGTTATTGAACAATAACCTCTAATTAGGGGTCCCTAATTAGAGAGACTGCAAAGGGAAAGTGAAGGTTTGTGTCGGGTTTGTTCTCTTGAGCAGAGAGAACTCAGAAAACCAGAGAGAACCCAAAAACCCAAACCCTGAGAGATGCCCAACTCTCCCTGCCCTTGTCCACCTCCAGCTCTGATCTTACCACTCTGGCATTTAAAAAAACCAAATCCAGGGATGGCAAACACGTTCAAGGGGAGCTCATCTGCCTCTAAATGAACACCGAAGTGGAACTGCTGGACACTGATTTATTTGCCTGGCACTGTGTTTGTCCCTGCAGCTGCTCCCTGTGGCTCCTCTTCCTCCCTGTTCCTCCTCTTCCTCTTCCTCCAGGGTTCTCTCTCTGCTCTCCCCTCTGGGAAAGGAAAATTCACCGTTTCTCCCTCCTCTTCCTCTTCCTCTCTTGCCTTCAGAAAATGTCACCCTGATTTTCAGCCTTCTGATTTTGTTCACATATTTCTACTGGAGTTTCTCACACATTTAACATAAACAGAGTAGATTGTTTTGGCATTCCTCTCTGCCGTGGACTGCTGGTTTGACCACTGGGATCAGAGGGGTGTTCCTCTTGTCCCCTAATCCTTGACCAAATCCCAAAAACTCTATAAATTTAAATTCCCAAAATAAACTTCCTTCTTTTCCTCGCTCTCAGCCTCACGATGAGTGTCATTCTTTCATGTTGTGCTTGCAACAAGAAAATCCGTTTCTGTACAAACTTCTCATTGTTGGAAATCCAGGGTTTGGGTGGGTCTGAGAGCTTTGGCTCCAAGTTAGAGAATTCAAGGAAAACCAGCAAAAATCTGTAAAACCATTAACAGGTTTTTAAAAGGACATATTTCACTGCTTTCCCAAACTTGTGTGACTGAACTGTCCTGGCCTGCAGGTTTGATTAGAGCTTTATAAGATAAATATTCAATAATAACACCTGTAATAAAAAGGGGGAAAGCAGCTCCACCCCTTCCTTCAGGACAATTTTTATCCCACGAAGCGATTGCAAAGTAGCCCCCAATTCTAAGAAACCTCAGCTTCAATCTTCAGCCCATTTCTGGGGGAAGATTAGAATATTCTCCCCTGTCCTGTGATGAATTAGCTGCGTTTGGTCGTATTTTCTGAGGGGGGCAGGGGGGGAATTATCATACCACTATATGCACAAGAGATCAAATGTATGATTAAAAATATTTATAATACTGATGTGGAGAAGAATGTTATGTTAAACAGATAAGCGTATAATAATGCATGTCTTACCCATAAAATTTAATTTATCCCTTGGGTAGGGCATAAACTTTGCTCAAGAACAACATGTTTTCCATCTATAGATTGCAGAGCTAAACTGCTTAATTTTACAGCAAATTGATCACTGCTGTAATATTTCAGGAGCAAAATGATCCTCAACAGTCAGTTCAGTTTCAAAAGCCCAAATTTATAGTTCTGCCTCTGATTTAGTGATAAGGTTTTTTAACATATTGGGCATTTCATCACTTTCTATCGGGAGTCAGCGTTGCACCAACAAAGAAATATTTTTTGAAATCAACAACAACAACAAGAATGAATTAAAAAAAAATAAAAAAAAGGGCCCGTAAATAATAAACATCCAACTGACAGAAGAGTTTAATATTCCCTTCAGGCTGGGAGGAGATTACTCAGGTTCCTGTCCTTGTGAACACTCGTCCTGGACAGAGGATGTGCTGCTTTTCTCTGTGGGTGGAATTGTAGCCCTGGTTTTGTGCCTGAGATGTTTTGATTTTCTGAAATTCTTTTCCCAAAAACTTATCTGTAAACAAGAGAAATGTTTTTGTAATGTAATTTTGTTTTTATTCCTTTCCCTAGGAGGGACTTCTTTTTGATGTCCCTCTGCTCTGACCAATGGGAGTGAAGAGGTTTGTCTTTGTGTCACCAATCCAATTGGTCTGTGTGAAATGGTATAAAAGGGAGACACATCCCAAAAATAAAGGAATTATTTTCAACCTTCTAAAATCAGAGTCTGTGTCATTGTGGTGCAAAACAACATCAGGAATCCCTCCCAAATCCCTTCCCAACTGCTCAGGAAACTGTTCCACTCATTTCCCCCCGAGTGGCCAAACTTCATCTCACCCAGTGCAAATAAAATTTAGCGGATCTGAAAGTTACTTGACACTTTTGATATGTTTAAAATAAATGTGGAGAGATTTAATGATGTGAAAGTTCATGACTCAGTAAAGATTGCTCCCTAGCCGGACTCTGAGGATAGACACCTATAAAATCAAATTATTCTAATCACAGGAGCCAGGAGGAAAAAAAAAAAAGCAGGCCCTGCTGAGCTGAATTCACAGAGTTTTTGCATTCATTATGCTCCTTCTGGTTCTGAAACAAAGGCACCAGGTAAAGGCTGAAATCTCAGAAGGTTTTCTCCAGTAGTTCTGTGCAGCAGCTCTGTGTGATTGCTGCAGTGAATTTTTAGAAATCCCATCCTTGTGCCAGGAGGAGAGGGAGGAGAGGAAGGAGACACGTCTCCCTCACCTCTGTGTGGTTGTGAGCGCTGGTTATTGAACAATAACCTCTAATTAGGGGTCCCTAATTAGGGACATTGCAAAGGGAAAGTGAAGGTTTGTGTCGGGTTTGTTCTCTTGAGCAGAGAGAACTCAGAAAACCAGAGAGAACCCAAAAACCCAAACCCTGAGAGATGCCCAACTCTCCCTGCCCTTGTCCACCTCCAGCTCTGATCTTACCACTCTGGCATTTAAAAAAACCAAATCCAGGGATGGCAAACACGTTCAAGGGGAGCTCATCTGCCTCTAAATGAACACCGAAGTGGAACTGCTGGACACTGATTTATTTGCCTGGCACTGTGTTTGTCCCTGCAGCTGCTCCCTGTGGCTCCTCTTCCTCCCTGTTCCTCCTCTTCCTCTTCCTCCAGGGTTCTCTCTCTGCTCTCCCCTCTGGGAAAGGAAAATTCACAGTTTCTCCCTCCTCTTCCTCTTCCTCTCTTGCCTTCAGAAAATGTCACCCTGATTTTCGGCCTTCTGATTTTGTTCACATATTTCTACTGGAGTTTCTCACACATTTAACATAAACAGAGTAGATTGTTTTGGCATTCCTCTCTGCCNAATTTTATGTATTTGGAACTATAATTTAAAGAAATAACTTCTAAAATAATCCTTTTACCAAAAAATATCCCTTCTTGTCCATTTACACTACAAAACAGGGATATGTGGAAATAACCAATTTAATTTACTATTAACCTCACATTTCATCCTTTGGTGGATATATATAGATATAAAAGTATACATAATTCAAAATTCAAACATTAATGATATATTCCATGATCTTGGCTATTATTTTCAGTACAAACATTTTAATTTTCAAATGTCATATTTGTAAAAGTTGTATTTTGAGTGAGAAACAGAGAGACAAACTCCTTTAAAGATGTCTCAGTGTCCTGCCAGGGAATCTTTGCCCAGCAAACCCAAAGAACATTTAAATTTCTTTCAGCTCTACACTGTTCACCTGCTGAAACATTCACTACGCTCCTATTGAAAAAAAAAAATCAAATAGGAGGAAATAAAAAGCAAATATGTGTGTGTTTGGATGACCTGGGGATGTCTCAAGTGCGTTGCCAGTAGGTGGAATTAGATTTATGAGGCTGTGTTTATGTGTGGGAGCTTCAGAGCAAACTTCAAGGCTCTGTCTGGGCAGAGCAGGGGGATTGTGTGAGTGGCCTGTAAAAAAAATCACAAAAATCACAAAACTCACATCACAAAAGTCCCAACACTCCAGCTCTGCTAAGAGCCCTTTCCAAATTAATCCGAGTGGAAGACAAAATAATAAATTATAAAATATTAAGCACAAACGAGCCCTTTTGACTTTGTCTAGACAGTCTGGATCGGCTTTTCAAGGGAACGTTATAAGGAAAACGCTCTCATTGCCAGAATTCAGCTTTGGTGTGTGCAAATGGGTCGTGATTCCCAAAAACGAGTGGATTTCCAGATCCTGCCTCAGGCTCAGCTGCCAGCCCGGCCTGAGCTGCATTTTCCAGGCTCTCAGCAGAGCCCAGCTCTGGGGTCACACTGCTGGAACCCCGGGCGATGAAAATTTAATTTTTGGCTCAGCACTGGCACATTCTGAGCACCTGAAGCTCCCAAACCACAGGGCTGCTGTGGGGATGGGGCAGCTGCTGTTCCCTGCAGAGATCCCTTGGCTGAGGTGGTGTTGGAGCCCTGGGCATTGAGAATTCCAGATTTTCTGTGCTCACAGGCTCTGACCCCCAAGCAAACACTGCATTGGACATGAGGCCGTGGAAAAGGCTCCCAAAATTAAATTATAGAACTGGGATTGTGGGTGTGGAGTTTGGAGAAAAGTGTGTGATATCACAGAGGGGAAAACTCAGAGTTTAAGGGTTTAGAATATAGTAATTTATATAAAGCAAGGTGGAGGATTTAGGGCTGAGTCCTTGTTTTTCAACTTCTTCTCCATGGTTTGGGTGGTGTTTTGTAATTGGGAAGAAAAGTGGGATTTTTGTTTCTGCCTGGGGCTCACAGAGCAACCCAAAGGCTTGAGTAGAAGTGTGTGATATCACAGGGTGGGAAAACTTAGAGTTTAAGGGTTTAGAATAAAAAGGTGTTTGAGATTAATATCAGGCTTTGATATTGATCAGATATTGATAGTATCTGGTTAATATCAGGCTTTGATATTGATCAGGTTTTTTTTCCAGTGGCTCCCGTGGCTCTGGCACTGCTGTTTTCTCACACCCAGCTCTACTTTTGCATTTCCATCCCCTGTAATTCCTCCTGCTAACATTGCACCACACCAGCTCCAGCCAGGACTCGTGTTTGCTCTTGGGCTGCTCCTCCTGTCCTACATCTGTCAGTGACTTTCTGCAGAGTCAGACTTTCTGCCCTGAGGAGTTTTCCGTTGTCATCACTTCTGAGCTCTGGTGCAGTTCCTGCCCCTGTTAATTCCCTGCAAAAGCTGCTCAGTTCTGTGTCACCAGCGGGGCTCTGCTGCCTCTCCTCCATCCTTGTGCATAAAAACCTGTTTTCTGGGCATCAAAACCCCACCATTCCTTGGCTGATGCATCACAGGCAGAAATACAAATGTTAAAATCTTAATTTGTTGTTATCTGTTGGGCAGGTGTGGTTTTGTGGAGATAATGTAGCCCTGGTTTTGTGCCTGAGATATATTGGTTTTCTGAAATTCTTTTCCTAAAAACTTATCTGTAAACAAGAGAAATGTTTTTGTAATGTAATTTTGTTTTTATTCCTTTCCCCAGGAGGGACTTCTCCTTGCTGTCCCTCTGCTCTGACCAATGGGAGTGAAGAGGTTTGTCTTTGTGTCACCAATCCAATTGGTCTGTGTGAAATGGTATAAAAGGGAGACACATCCCAAAAATAAAGGAGTCATTTTCAGCCTTCTGAAGTCAGAGTTTTATGTCGTCGTGCTGTAAAACAGAGTCACTCCCCAAAACTCTCAGGGAGGTCACAGTTTTGGGTTTGGTTGGCAGAAGCCACAAATGCCCTCCCAACGCCCAATTCCCAGTGAATTTCCCATTCAGTGGGAAATAAGAACAGAGGGAAGATGGAGTGGGAAAAGAGCAGCATCAAAAGTGCCAGCAGCAGGCAAAGATAAAACCAATTCAGTATTCAAATTACATGCGTGTCTCAATTTTGCTTTGTTATTGTGTCACTATTTTGAAGAAGTTTTGCCTTTGTGTCACCAATCCGATTGGTCTGTGTGAAATGGTATAAAAGGGAGACACATCCCAAAAACAAAGGAGTCATTTTCAGCCTTCTGAAGTTCAGAGTCTGTGTCGTGGTGTAAAACAGAGATACTCTTCGTTAAATATTATAAATACCAAAATTCTCCCCCAAATAAATACTTTAATTGCATTCTTTATATACATTTTTGTGCCCCTGTTTTTGTTTTTTTCAGCTCTTTCAGCATTGCAACCCAGGACATCACAGAGGAGAGATTTTTCACAGGCACAGATGGGAATTAAGTGTCCGATTCAATTGACTTTTAATTGGAGTTGAACAACTAGAAAGCCTTTGAAGAACTCTGCAACACTGAACCTCTTAATTTCCCCTGAACCTGTTTGTTGATGGAAATCCCAACCCCTCGGCAGCTGGAGGGAGAGGTTTGTCTTTGCTCCAGTGGCCACATTATCATCCACGATTATCCCAGGAGTTTGGTGTTAGCGCAGTTCAGATCTGGCTGGGAAATAAACTTGCTCTGATTTTTTTTTAACCTTATGGTAAAAACTGCAATGAGCAGGAAAATCAATGGTTTTTAAATTGTCCTTGTTTGAGGAAACAAGTTATTCTGTGTTTCATTCAAATGTGATTTCTTATTGCAAAAAATATCCCTGTTTTGTAGAGGAAATGGACAAGTGGAGATAAGTTTAGTAAAATAAATATTTTGGAAGTTATTTCCTTAAATTATAGTTGTAAATAGATAAATTTATAGAAATTATGTATATAAATTATATATATATTTATAAAATATCTATAAATCATATAAAAACTTTATTTATAAATTATATTTATAATTTACATAGTTCATTATATTTATATTTATAAAATTACATTATACATAATTATATAATTATATAAATGATATAAATTATATAAATTATATAATTATTGCATTAATAAATTATTATATAAACAGAATATTATATAAATAAATTANTTATATACTAATATAAATTATTCTCCTACAATAATATGATAAAATCCTATTATTAACTTAATAGTTACCACAACTATTAAGACAGACCTTACCGAAATCCAATTGCTGTTTAAAAGAATTACAGAAACTTTCCTAAATTTTCCCAGTTCTTTTTTTTGATTTTTTTGATACATATAAAAACAAATAACCCAAAATCTTCAATAGATCAGAAAGGCAAATAGCCAATTAAAACCTGTTATTAGTGAGGACTCAAACAGAAAAGTAATTTTGCATCTCTGAGGAGATTTGGGATTTTAGAAATTCTGGCTCAAGTCACAAAACATACCCTGAAACGAGGATGAAACAGATTTTTTTTTTTCCCACATTCTTGCTCATTTTTCTTTCCAGTGCTTCAAGTTCTCTGTGTTTTTGTGGTTGTGGTGCCCAAGGTGCAGGAGCTGAGCTCGGGGCAGGTCCAGGGGTGGGAGATCTCTGCACATCACTGCAGGTTTCACTCCCCATCGGCAGCTCAGGGCAGACAAATGCACCTGCAGCAGTGACAGGGGGAGCTCTGGGCTGGGGAGGAGGGTGCTGCTGGCATCTGCAGCACTTTGTCCCCTCTGCACCTGGGCAGGATTGATTGTTTTATCAGGGAATGATCCCTGATGGATGGATGACTGCTGGGCCTGGGCATTGCTGAACAGGCGGGATGATAATTCAGTTTTACTGATGCCACCGAGAGGGGAGGTTCATCTATTAAACTGTTTAGAAGTTTTACAATTCCCCGTGAAGTGTTTAAAGCGGAGCTGCTCCACTTCTGCCACTGCCTGACCTACTCTTTTCCTCTTCTCCCCCTTTTTTATCCCTGCACAGAGCCTGGAATTAACCTGGTGACCTCCAGCAGAGCCTGAAGGGAGTCAGGGTTATCCTTCCCCCTGCCAGGGACAGCAGGGATCTCACAGACACATCAAAACTAATGGGGACATCTGTTATAGGATCACAAATTCCAGGGGCTGGAAGTGGGAGGTGCTTTGGGTCACATTTGGTGTCTGGGCTGGGATCCCTGTGCTGTGCCTGCTCCAGGCTTTGCAGGACCTTTCCTGGTGGGTGCCCAGAGGTGGGAACACAGCCTGGCACCTCTGGGTGCACCCCATGGGAGTCTGGGATGGGATCATGGAGTGTATTGGGTTTGGAGGGACCCTAAAAATCACCTCATCCCACCCCTGCCGTGGGCAGGGACATTCCCACTATCCCAGGGTGCTCCAAATCCTGTCCAGCCTGGCCTGGGACACTGCCAGGGATCCAGGGACAGCCACAGCTGCTCCATGGGAGAGATGAGAGAGAGGATTTCCAGGGGATGGAGGGGCAGGAGACAGGGAATCGCTCCAAATGGGCAGGGAGGAGGTTTAGGATGGAGAAAAGGAGGGAAGCCTTCTCTGGGAGGGAGGTGAGGCCCTGGCACAGGAATTCCCAGAGCAGCTGTGGCTGTTCAAACCAGGATGGTTTGGGTTGGGAGGGACCTTGGATCTCATTCCATGGGTGGGGGCATTTCCACTGTCCCAGGGTGCTCCAAACCTCTCCAGCCTGGCCTGGGACACTGCCAGGGATACAGGGATGGCCACAGCTGCTCTGGGAATTCCATCCCAGCCCCTCCCCACCCTCCCAGGGGAGGATTCCCTCCTTATCTCTATCCCAAACCTCCTCTCTGCCCATTTGAAGCCATTCCCTGTGTCCTGTCCCTCCATCCCTTAGAAATCCTCAGTCCATCTTTCCCCTTGGCTCCTCCNGGGGCATTTCCACTGTCCCAGGGTGCTCCAAACCTCTCCAGCCTGGCCTGGGACACTGCCAGGGATACAGGGATGGCCACAGCTGCTCTGGGAATTCCATCCCAGCCCCTCCCCACCCTCCCAGGGGAGGATTCCCTCCTTATCTCTATCCCAAACCTCCTCTCTGCCCATTTGAAGCCATTCCCTGTGTCCTGTCCCTCCATCCCTTAGAAATCCTCAGTCCATCTTTCCCCTTGGCTCCTCCAGGCCACCCTGAGCTCAGCCCAAATCTTCTCCTCTCCAGGTGAACAATCCCAGCTGTGCCAGCCTTTCCTCCCAGCAGAGCTGCTCCATCCTCTGCTCATCCTGGAGCCTCCTCTGGGCTCTCCCCAGCAGCTCCAGCTGCTCCCAGAGTTTCTGTCCCAGTGCTCCCAGCCTAGACTGGTCTGCACAAAGCCACACCTGGGCACCCACAGCCCTGGGATGGGAACAGAGCAGAAATTTTTGGTCTTTTGGGGACAGTTCCCTCCCTGCAATGCTGCTCTGTGCCACCTCAAAGGCAAAGCCAGCCCAGCCCTAAACTGATGAGGCGCAGGGATGGATGGAAATGAGAGGAAATTAGAATAAAAGAAATTAATATTTGACGTGTACAAGCATATGCACATAAATATAAATACATTTATAACTAAAATCAAATAGTTTTTTCCCCAGAGTGAGTGAGCTGGAGCTGCTGCTTGGGCTGTGCTGTCACTCCTGGTGATGATTGCAGAGCCCCTCAAATTGCAGCACAGCCTTTTACCCACCCTGGTGCCACCCATCTTCCCTCTGTGTCAGATGTTGATTAGGGAGGTCTCTGAGAGCTCAGCGGAGGAAAAAAGCTGGAAGACAGAATTATGATAATGGAGAGAGACAAAGGTACAGAAGAAAGGGAATGGATATTATCAGCCTGTTCCATTTGTGTGCCAGAAGCCAGACAGGATTCAGCTGTTTGGAATAATGCAGCTGACACCTGCAGTGAGGAACATTTGCCAGAGTTGGACTCCACCCCAATTTAGTCCAGATGTGACATCGTGGGCCAGGGGTGGGATGGGTCAGAAATTCAGGTACAGAACCATCAAATCCCAGACTGGTTTGGGTTGGGAGGGACCTTGGATCTCATCTCATTCCATGGGCAGGGACATTTGCACTGTCCCAGATTGCTCCAAATCCTGTCCAGCCTGGCCTGGGACACTGCCAGGGATCCAGGGACAGCCACAGCTGCTCCATAGGAGAGATGAGAGAGAGGATTTCCAGGGGATGGAGGGACAGGAGACAGGGAAAGGCTTCAGATGGACAGGGAGGTGGTTTAGGATGGAGAAAAGGAAGGAATCCTTCCCTGGGAGGGAGGTGAGGCCCTGGCACAGGAATTCCCAGAGCAGCTGTGGCTGTTCAAACCAGGATGGTTTGGGTCAGGAGGGACCTTGGATCTCATCTCATTCCATGGCAGGGACATTCCCACTATCCCAGGGTGCTCCAAATCCTGTCCAGCCTGTTGGACACTGCCAGGGATACAGGGACGGCCACAGCTGCTCTGGGAATTCCATCTCAGGCCCTCAAACTGAGCAAAACCTTCCTTAAGCTTCAGGAAAGTCTGAAGCATTTTTTTCTACAAGGCAGGATCCTGGTAGTGAGGAGAGCTCCTGGAACAGATCAGCGGGATCTAGGAGTGCCCCTGGCACAACCCTGCAGGATCCAGATGTGCTCCAGGGATCCAGGTGCTCTCCTGGTACATCCCAGCAGGATCCAGGTGCTTTCCTGGCACATTTTGACAGGATCCAGGTGTGCCCTTGGCTCATCCCGGCAGGATCCAGGTGTACTCCTGGCACATCTTGGCAGGATCCTGACAGGATCCTGGCAGGATCCAGGATCCAGATGTTTTCCCAATTGCCCCTGGCACATCCTGGTAGGATCCAGGTTCTCTCATGGCACAACCCTGCAGGATACAGGTGTGCTTCTGGCTCATCCCAGCAGGACCCAGGTGCTCTCCTGGTACACCCTGGCAGGATCCAGGTGCGCTCCTGCCACATCCTGACAGGATCCAGGATCCAGATGTTTTCCCAATTGCTCCTGACACATCCCAGCAGGATCCAGATGCGCTCCTGGCACATCCTGGCAGGATCCAGG
>VWZU01007548.1:614-54166 GCA_013397095.1 Sterrhoptilus dennistouni
CCTCTCGACTCGGCGGCCCCACTGCCCACCCGGCACTGCCCTGCCCTGCCCGGGCTCCGCACACCGCGCCGGGCACGGACCGGCCACCACACGGCTTCAAAATGTCCCTCCCGCCGTGCTCGGCCTCGCAGCCCGGGGCCCGGGGCTTTTAACTTCGCTACTCCCCGACATCTGCAGTTGGTAGTGATGGGAGCAAAGGAGGGGGCCCTGAGGGGGAGTGATTGATTAATGCCAATCCACCGGAGTACAGGTAGTGAAGTCCGCTCTTCACTTCTCCCCTTTGTTTTTTCTAGAAGAAACCAAGGCTATAAAGTAATCCTGAGTTTGAATGATCAAGTATGATCGAGTGCTACATGACAGGACTGGTTGGAGTACCCTTTTGTGGGATACATTTGTCTCCTTTCTCTCAAGCTGGTCAGTGTGGATGAAGGCAAAGTCCTTTCCTGGTCTGAAACAGAGCGCTCTTCCCTGCAAGAAATTCAGCAGCTGCATTTGGTCCTCTTTGCTCCTTTGTGTGGGGAAGCGGAAGAAAATCCCTAATTGCTTAGTCACATTTCATACTCTTAGCCTTCACCTTGTATTATCTTCTGACTACAGTTTCACTGGGTGGATTGAGTGGCTCTTGTTCAACCAGCTGCATCTCCCTCTTTCTGTCAAGTTAACTTCGCTCTACAAAGGGTCTAGGTAAAAGATTTAAAAGAGGAGGCAAAAGTCAGGCCCTATATTTGGAGAGAGATGTGAGAGAAAAGTCTTGGGCTTCAGAAGTCATGAATGTTAGAAGCTTTTGAGGTCAGCAAGTCACATGAAATGAGAGGGAAAAAAGTATGGATTTGTGAAAATTCTTTCCTACCTGCCTCCTCTTTTCTCACTTTGCATTTGGTGATACTATTTAGAGCTATTTAACTTTACTCAAGCCTTTGAACTTCATAATTTGCATTCAATGAATTATACTAACATGGTCATCTTTCTCCTAAATAATTTCAGATTTCAGATGACTTAATGTTCATGAAAACAAGTCTATAAAAGCCCTGTATTTGCTGTCTTGGGAGACTCGCCACTCAGAAAGAGAACAGACTTGGAAAACTCTTTTGATCCACACAAATACAGCTAGAAAAACTTTTGAACTAAAAAAGCCTCCTAAAGTCAGCCTTCAAATTGACACAGTGTAGGACGAGCCAGAAATGGGAAATTAATTTTGAAAATGAGAGTTTAGAGAGTAATTGGAAGGGGAGAAAACTCAGATTTGTGGGAATAATCATGATTGACAACCCTGCCACAGACTAAGTTGTGAGTAATGCCAGCACCCATCTTGCTAACAGGCTCCTTCTGCAGGGAAACATGCTTAACAACTCCTTCCTTTCGAGGGGACTTTGGTGAGTGGCAGCACGGTGGTCTAGTGCAAGGTACTCGAACATGGTAATGAAGGTTTTGTGAAGTCTGGTTTCCTTCCACTTCAATGAAGAGAATTCCTGTTGTGGGGAACAGTCCTGTAGTAACATTGGTTGTTTTAACAGACATATCACTTTAAGGCAAATACTTAACCATTTGTTGTGCTGTATCTTAAAATGTACGGCTGACTTGAAAAGATTATCTGTATCTTTGTTCAGTGTAACTTGCTTCAAATTGAGGAGGTGTGGGAGGCCTGCACTGCTGGTACATGGTATGGTCCCGAGGCAAATCTCCCAGGAAGAAGCCTGGTCTTGATGCCATTGAACCACGCTGCTGCTTTCTGTTTATTTTGGTGAGGATGGGCAGGGTCATGCCGAAACTGAGTGTCACATGTACTGAAGAGAGTCCCACAGAAACTGATCTGATAATCAGACAATTTTTTGCAGAGATTTATTGTAAGTATGACTTTCACAGGCAGTAATTAAATGGTCGTATTGGTTAAATCAATGTCTTTAGGCTGAAGTAAGTTCCCATGAGCTCACTGGAAGTGGTTTCAGAAGGCGGCAAATTCAAAATGTAGTACAATGCACTGGTTCACATAAATGACTCTGTGTGACCATGGAGAAGGTCATGCTAGAAATAGTCCTAACAGAGCCCAAGGAAGGGTTGCGGGATCCACTTTTACACCAGAATAGAAGAATAATGCCGTATCCATTTAAAGCAACAGGGGAATGTAAGTAGGCAGGATGTAATTATCTAGACTGGTATTTGGCTGGGCACTCCTACACTGGGAAAAACTGCCATAGGGTGTTTAATGCCCACAAGTGTTCAGTATCCTTGGTTTTACCTCTTAATTAAAGACAGCACTTGTAATCATATTCTTTCTGCTGGTTCAATACTGCACCAGCAGAAGAATACCACCCTGCACAAATACCGTTTCATAGAGTAACCTGGAATTTCCTTGGAAGTCTTCCATGCAAATACTACAGACCCAGCCCTACTTACCTTGTGAAATCTAGTGAGATTACAGCCATAAGTAGTGTGGCTTCAGAGAATCATATTTGCATATTTTACTAAAAAACAATATAGGGTTTGTAATACTAATAAATTATTTTAAAATTAAACCAATATTCTTTTGCATTGCATCTCAGTGACAAGGTTGTGTTGCTGTTTGAGCAAAGGGATTATGGGAAAGTTATTCTGAGAAAAGCTAATGACAGAGAGTCACTATTTTGGCAATGGATCATTAATATGATTTATTTAAGTGCCTCCATGTCCTGCATCCAGATTAGGTACCTGTTGCAAATTTTGTTTTGCAAAAGCAGGGCTTTGAAATATGGTTTCTTGTTTTCAGGTTCAAGTATGAAATCCAAAAGCATGTTAATTAGGCAAAGAGTGTTGATCTACATACTTAAGGTTATTATTGGTGCTTCATGGCTTTATAGTCATAAAAAGAAAGAATGAATGGGGGTTCTTTTGACCCGGTTATCAGATTTCAGGTTTAAAAAGAAGGTGACCCACCCTTTTCAGTAATTCAACATGCAGGGTTCAGCTGTGGGTTCAAAAACAGGTTACAACTGGCTAGTCATTGTGATCCTGAAATGCCAACTGTGCCTTTAAGTATGTTATATAACCTATTTTTTGGTTTCAGTTTTCAAGTATGCCATCATTTCAGTGTTACTTAGATTTCCATATATTTTTTAATCCAAACAAATCTGACCTCAATCATAAGGTTCCGTGGCTCCAAATAGCTAAGCTTTTCTAATATTTTATTTTGAGTGCCTACGTTGAATACTTCATCGCACAGATATGTGCTGCAGACAGTGCCAAATACGGTGCCAGGGATGTCCTCAATTATCTTCAGCGCTTTACCAGGAGAGGGCTCTGTTCTGCATACCGTACACAGACAAAGGTCTCACTGAAATTACTGCAGGTTTTGTCTCTAAAGCTTGCTTAAAACGAAGCTGGCTAAGCGCAAAGGAAAATCTGCATTGTTTCAGCTGCCCGTGCAGGCGGAATGGGGTGTGTTTGACAATCTTAATTTGCATCCTGCCATTTCACTAGGATCTTTTTTTCTTTCCTGGGAGAGACCCACTCTGTTTCCTGCAATATACCTTTCCATCGTGTTTCATGGAAGTTTCATGAAGTTTCTGTTAAGTAATCTATGGAGCTGACCCAGGGAAAATGTTGGGTCGTATGTATTTGTTCGATGATCCATGTGTTCCCTGATCCTTTGGGATACAAAACCTGTGTCCACACTGATCAGGGCTAGCACACAGATCTGTAGCTTGCTTGTTGTTGCAGTTTTGTTCTCATCAGTTAGCTTTCTCCTAAGAAATGCCCTGGTCTAGTTCAGATTGTGGTATGGATCAAGGACCATTCCTGGTTCTTTGTCTAGTCCAGGCATCCATCCTATGCTGGAGAATGAGAGAGCTGATAATGAGAATTTTGGCTTTACAGAAACACTGCTCTGACAGATGGCCTTAGGTCAGAAAAGCAATCTTCAGAAAATTTCCTTGTGCAGATGTAGCCTGAAAGTCACTCTCAGATGTGTTCCAGAGACAACATTGGGTCAGGTTGTTGGGGAGGCAGGAGAAACGTCAGGGCTGGCATTACCTCACCTCCAGAGCCTCTGGCACTGGGGGAGGACTGAGGGTGTGCCCCACATCCATCCGTGTTTATTCTGGCTGTAGAAACTTGTTCCAGATTTCATTTCATTACAAATAAAATAAAGACCAATCCTTGAATGATTTATAAAAATGTGAACATTTTAAGCTGTACCATTAAATATTTGTGCTGCTGCTTAGTGTAATTCCCTTGAATTTGCTTTTTTAATTGGTTTTTGGTTAGATGTACTTTCCTCACTTCTGATTACTTCTAGGAATTTCCACCATCTTTTAAAACTTCTCTCTGGTTATTTTTATCCATTTACAAGATTCTTCAATGAAATAACTCTGAGATGGCCACCATAATATTACTAAAAATCTATTTAAAGCAGCTTCTAAATCTGTGAGATGTAAAACATCCTTTTGAAAATGGTTTTTGATTACATATATAGGTAGCATAAACCAGAGACTTCATTTTACTGTCATTGATCAGAAATGGTCTAGGTAAGTCAGTATTTGTGTATGTTAGTCAACTTTCAGGCATGTTGAGGTTTCCAGTGAAATCAATAGTGAAGCATTCATCAGTGTCTTTGTCAGCAGGATAGAGCTTTTTTATGCAATAAACTCAAATACAGATTCATACCAAGATCTTTTTACTACACTGTAACATCATGTTGTTGCTGTATTACATTATAATATAATAACATGTAGTCAGCAAAGAATGATTTGCCCTAAGTTTTTTAACATATTTTATAGAAGTAAAAATGTCATTGCCAAATGATGCTACAAATGACATTATATATTACTATTACACTAAAAATAACTCTGTTACTTCCAGAAGCATGATTGAATTCAATTCTCTTAGCAGCATAAGATTAAATGAAGGCCATTTCACTCATTTATTTGCAGGTGCTGTGCAATAGAGAAAGGAAACAGAGAAAAACTATAAAATGAAAAGCAGAGATTCAAAAAAAAATATGTCAAAGAGTATTTTCAGAAAACCTGTTTTATTTCAAAGTACAAGTTCCTTTCTCCTGTTAAAATGTTCTGTTCAAAGACTTCAGACATTTCTGAACGTGTAAGTTACAGCTCCAGTATAATCTATAACCATTTATGGATTTAAACTGCTAGTTTATTTGTAGCACTGTCAGAATGGTAGTAGGCAGAAAGCCAGGCATAGCATTTAGAGGCAATTACCTTCCTTTATAGCAAGTATTGCAACGTTGTCTTGCATTGGAATACTCCTGACCAGACTCTTTAGGTGTTGGTTTCTGTGAGAACCTCATCCTGAATCTCAGAGACATAAATTAGAAATAAAGTAGTAGCCTTATTTTAAAGGCATTTAAACAGTAGTTGCAGAGGTCTGTTTTGTATATGTATATTAACTTAGTTAATCCTAAGATTACACTTCTTATTAAATCATTCTTTATGCCCTGAAATCTTGAGATATCCAGCAAGAGGAAAGTTTGTTTTGTCCTGTCTGTGAAGTAGTAAGTGTACTTTGAATCAGTAATGTTCATGATTTCTGCATTCTTCCAATGGGTCTAATATGTTTGTGTAATATACTAGTAGTTATTAATGTAGTTATTATATTTACACTTGGCTGCTTATTAACATTTACCCATAATTTATACATTCTGCTGGGAGGTCCTTACTGCAATTGATAAATGCAGAGGTAGGCACAGTCCCACTGCCCCAGGGATCTTACCAGCCAGCCCAATGTAAACCACACAAAAGAAGTTACTAATATAATTTCCACTGATTGAAGCTGATGTAAAGAAGCATTTCAGTTCTGGTATTAACTGGAACATGCCTTCATGTATATCCCTAGGTTTTGTGGGGGCATTTTTACTGTAACTACTGGACTGCACAGCTGACGGAACAGTCTTTCAGCAGAGAAGTGGCTGATTGTTCCATGTACTTCCTGAAACCACCACCTCCTATGTGTAAGCAAGATGAGCAGATACTTATGTGAAACTACATAAGGCCATAATAACTTGGTTTCAGCTAACATAACAATATCAATACATCAAGAGCTAGAAGAGCTACCTGAGCACCACTTTGCCAATTTTCCCAAATTGGACAAATAGATATTATGTGCCTTCTCAGTTTTTGGGGTAGAAGAACTTGTCAGACACATGACTGTGTGTGATTGCGTATTGATGCAATGGTACACGCAAATCTTTCTCACCATTACTTTGCTTTTGGGGAACAGCTGTTCTGGGATGAGAAAAGGATGTTTTTGACAACAGTCTCCAGAGCAGTCCTGAGTGGTTTAAAACAGGAGGCAGAGATTCATTGAGGTAAATGTGCTCTCTCAGACCTTTATCCTTCTTTACCCTTCCCATTATATTCTTCTTTTCCTACTAACAAATACTTAGCATTTTTTAAAGCAATTAAAACCAAATGGTGTGGGTTTTGCCACAACTCCTAAGTTGTTCTGAGACCTCCAAGTGGCTGCTTCAGCCCTGGCTTCGGAATATCTTTGCTACTACGGTGAAAAAGAGAGAGTGGAGGAAATGGTCTGTGGGGAAGTGGACCTCAGATGAGAACAAAGCAGTTAGTGTAAATCTCCACTCCTTGTCCTATAGCACATCACTTCATTAAAAGGCATGCAAAGTTCTCTTCCTCACCTTTTCCATTAGCTGACTACACTTGGGACTGACTGTAAATGTGAGTGCCTTGTTAGCATTTGAATGGCCTGTACTCCTGTGTAAATGCTACTGAAGATTGAACTTCATGGTAAAACCCAAACCAAAACGAAAAACGAAACACATATCCTAAAAGGCCTGTGTTTCATTTTAACTGCCCCATATCCTGTTCTGGGAAAACTTTTCTCCACTTCTGACTTCATAAAAGAATATACACATCCTGAGATTTTTTTTAAATACACATTTTCATTTTTCACACTTTTGAAGCTCAGAGAGGCACCAGCTTAAAGGACCTAAATTCTGGCTAAAGTTTTGTTCTGGAAACAATTATTTTTGTTGAGAACTATTGATGAGGTGATTACCTAAGAACTCGGTAGGAAATTGAAGAGGAGGCAATTTCTGAGTTTTGAAAGATCATCAATAACAAGTAAAAACAAGTCAGGTTTCTCCATGCCTTGTTTACATAAGAGTAGTTGTTGATAAATGAACTTCAGATTGGATATTAGAGGTACATAGTGTGCAACGTGTAATAACAGTTTTACTGCTCAGAGCTTATGAAGACTGAATAATTTATAGGCTATTTACTCAACCTTAGCAGACAAATACTACAGTCTTTATAGCAATCCTCTTCATCATGTGTCCTATTAATATTATTATTCTTTAAAAAAAATGTATCAATTTTCCCTAAGTTTTGTTTTTGAAAACAGGCAACAATTTTTAAAATAATTAAATTGTATTATGAATGGAATTTAATGTTACTGACTTGGGGGTGGGAATTGATAAATACTTTAATGTCTTATGTAATATAAACCACAGTTATGATGCTCAGATGTATGGTATCATGGCTTTGCTCTAAGAGTGTAGGATTTAAGACATGGCATTACCATAGCTGGCAACAAGAGGAGATGCTTTTTCAGTTGTGTAAACATGCAGTTACTTATGCAAAATCAGAGATGAACTGACTTTGATGAATTGGTAAGGAGGGGGGTGACCAGTGCTGGAGCCTTTCCTTCATCCACCGGGTTCCAGATGATGGGACAGAGATTTTCTCTCATTCCTTCCTGGAACCTTCACTTCTGAAGATGAATGGTAACAGCATCTATGTCAGAGTGCCAGGAGAAAATCAGGAATGTCCTTGTATCAGATTTGCTTTCACGTGTTCGAAAGTTTAAAAAAGTTCTGTTGTGATGAAAGACTTTCAGGAGGAATAGATTAAGAGAAGGCAAGTGAGGTACTAAGCTTGCTCAAGTATCCAGGACGCTTCTTACTTGTCCTGTTTGGTATCATGCATACAGTCCTAAACGGAACATAATGGGAAACAGGATTTCTAGAGCTGAACAGTATTGCTGAGATAATTAATACTTTCTTAAAGGAAGGATTTATTACAAAAAGAGATTTATTTCAGCAATTATTCTCAAGTAGAACAATCTGGAAAAGCAAAGCAATATTGCCCTGACATACCTGCAAGCTCCCTATAGAGGGGGCAGATTTCCTCCATCAGAAAAAAAGAAATTTCTCAGTCTCTGTAAGTAGAAATGTGATGAGGGTTTTTTGCCCCTATTGTCACTAATATTTGGATGAAAATTAGAGTAAGAAAAATTGGTCTCCGGAATTTTAATTCTAGGAAGTACTTGGCAATTTACAAACTTGCAGATTTCAATGGTGGAGAAATGGGCCTAAAGAAGAACATTAAAAGAGATCTTTGGTGAGACAGAGTTCTTGCTCTGAATTCTGCTGAGGTTCTGTAGTATTTGCAGCCTGCATTATTACCTGCAAGAAATGCCCATGGAAGAAGGAATTACAGTCTTGTAGCAGCTGAGCTTGGTGAAATTTATAATGCTGACATAACAAGGTGTTGACATTGGCCCATACTTATTCCCCTTGTAATCGCCTTCTCTTTGAAGTGACTCAGTATGTGTCATGTTTGTATTGCAAATATAACACCTGTAGCTTGTACACAAATGCTTGAGAGATTTATAGACCTTATTAGATTTAATTCTTTTAATTATATTTGTATTTCTGTTAAATTTGAACTTTATGTCAATTTAGTAAGATTATTAGATAGCTTAGTAATACTTCACATTTAGTAGAATTTCCTTTGAGATTAAGGCACCATTCTTTAGGTGCCCTAATTTAGTTTCTTGAGTACAGCCAGTTCATTTTTCTGACTTTTTTTCTCTGATTTTTTTTTTCATTTTAGTTTTTGACATCTTCCACTCACATTGTAGCATAATTCCATTAGTATTGTCAGAATGTAGAAGCTGCATTTAATTAAAGGAATACTTAACAGTTTTTAGATATTTCCCTGACAGTTATACATTGGTGATGTAAAGTGTACCCCATGTAATGTGCATAAATATTTCTATCTTTATTTTATGGAAAACAAGGAAATAAGGCAAGAATGATTATTTTCAGGAAACTACAAAATTTGAGTTTGCAGACCTTGCAGAGGTTCAGAGCTTTGGTTACTCAGGTACTGCTTGTCATAAGGCTGTAAACAAACCCTCTGTTTAGAGAAGAGGCAGGTGATGAATGCTGTCAACAAGACTTCCTACGCCTCCACAGGAATCCTAAGTTAGTAATTGCCCTCATTCTTGGGCAAGTGGTAAATAGTAAGTGTATGAGAAAAATTTCAAAAGTCAAGAAATTAGAAAAAGGAAAGCCTTTCAACAGATATGTTGAAAAAAAAATCTTTCCAATATCAACCGGTTTAGTGGGTATTTCATTCTACATGTTTGTTATAGTTACACTAAAATTACTGAAAGAGGGGAGTAAGTTTGTAGCATCAAAAGTCTTAATTTGAAAAACCCTCCATCAGCTGTAGTACTGGCTTCATGAGCTCAGGAGGTTATCTGCTGACAGTGTGAGTCTGGAAACCAGAAATTGGCTGCTGCCCTTCAGGTGCCGTCTCACATGCCCTGTAATAGCTGGGATGGGGAAACCTGTGGGAAGAATATACTGCTGTCACTCAGCAGTGGTCTTTCTGGATAATTGAAGAGAAGAAATGATGAGCTCTGAAAAGAACCCTGTCAGCCCCTATCAAATAGAGAGCAATGTTCTATATTACATGAGTCCTGAGGAAAAGCTTTTAAGTGAAAGAAAGAAAGAAAAATCAAAGAAAGGCAAGTAAAGTCCCCACAGGGTTAATGAGATGATCCTACAGAGGCAGATAAAGAAGTGCTAAACAGGCTGCTGTTTTTCCCTAGCTTCCATATCAAAGTTTCCATATGTGTCATAGAGATTTATACATCTGAAATTAACACTGCTGTGGCATAACAATAGAGAATTCCAGATTTATTCTTGCTTTGGGAAATAAAATATGTATCGATCTCTAGGGTGGGGCTCTTGTTATATTGGGTATTAAATGGCCATCAAATGAAAGTGAGAAAACCTCCCTGCAGAACTTCAGATTTAAGGGTGCAGGAAAATAAACAGAGAATAATTAAAGTGATACAATTCCTCAGTACCATTAGTTGAAGTAGAAACCATGGCTCCTGTCAAGCCATATTGACCCTGTTGTATCATGCATTCTAAACATGGGAAGTATAATAAATAGGAATTTTCATTCTCAAACTATTAGGCGCTTTCCCCCCCTTAATTTTCAGAGTAACAGAATAAATTGTATCCCCTCCTCTTCCAAAAGGTAGAATTATCTTCTGTTTTGCATTACCTATTAAAGTGTCATGGCACTCTAGGCTTCATTCCTATTGCAATAACCATTAACTATTAGCATGAATAGACTGCACAAGACTTAGTGTAGAAGAAAACAAGCACTAGCATTAGCACTGCAGCTCCATTAAAATAAATAAACTGTCATCATATTAGCAAGCAAAATGAATAGGCAGAGTCATGTACCTTTTTGCTACAAGTAGCCTTGTAAATATGTGTTAGCTGATTTTAAAAATCACAAGGCTAAAAAAATAGTAATTTACATAGATGAACAAGCCCTACATGGCTTGAGCCACATGCTGCAGTATACTTCAGTGTTAAGAGAGTTGAATTGCTCCTACTATAGATCTCCATTTCTGCTCAAAGCATTTAACTAAAGAAAACACAAATCGTGAAAGAACTCTTCCTTATTCTTCTCACATACTTTCTTTGACGTACCTACAATTTTTAAGTCAGAGTAAAGACCAATGGCACAACTCATAAAATAAGAACCTATCCTTATCTAAGAGATTAAAAACTGGATTAAAGCTCATGAGACATCATAAAACTTAGGGCACTTGTCTCCATTCATCTTGCATTTCTGCTTGACTGATGGAGGAATAAGGATAGAGGATTGAAGAAAATAGTGGGTATTAAAAAAAAAAAAATCCGCTCTGGACACCTTTATGACGAGGGTTTGTATGTCTGCTAGTTGTCAAAGCACTACCAACATGTCCAAGAAGCTCGAATGATCAAGACAGCTTGTATCTTAGAGTCATAGAAATATAGAATGTGCTGAGTTCGGAAGGACCTATCAGGATCATTAAGTACAACTCCTGGCCCTGCACAGGACACCCCGAGAGTCACACCATGTGCCTGAGGGTGTTGTCCAAACAGTTTTTGAACTAAGACTTGGTGCTGTATAGTCAGTAATGAACAACACACTTAAAGTGTTGGTAAGATCTGGCTCCTCAGCCTATCTGACAAAGTTCCTACTTGCCTTACCTAGCTGGGAGATGGTCTCCAGCATAATCTAAACTCATGCCTTTGAAATTACTGTGAAATAACTTTTCCACACAGCTTGTCTAAGTAGCTGCTTCTACTAAAAATCCTGCCAGGAGTCTTTAGTTACAGTCTTTAGGACCTACCTCCCCACTACTGCTGGTACCATATTATTTTGTTTTCTTTAATACAGATGTTTCTGATTAAAAACAAACCTTGTAAACCAGTCATCCTAGTTCTTAAAGTCTATACTGCATTGAGAAAGGATACATTTCTTTTCTATACGTAGGATAAATATGTTCCATACATCCTCTAATATTCTTATTGAAGCTGAGCATTTTCCCCGTTAGAGTTGCCTTCAATAGACTGATTAAAAACTATTTGAAGACCAGCAACTGCTAATTTTTGATGTGGAAAAAAACTCTTGAAAACATACAATTCTAATTCTAGGTTTGATTTTTTTGTCTGGTAAAATAATAATTGGTAATTTTATAAACACCAAAGGTCCAAGGCATTTTTCAGCCTCCATGAAATTCTTGATTTTGCTTTTATGAAATATGGGGAAGTTGTTTTACTACTAAGGCCGTTCAGCCTTTTGTTTTATTTCTATTTCCATCACCACAACATCTCTATTTTGCTCTTCAGCACAAAAAGCTGTTTAATTTCCATCCATACACTGAAAAGTGAAACTGGAAAAGATTTTTATAAATTCTTGTGCTTAACCTTCCTTTTTCCCTTCAAAGTCTGAGATTTTAAAATGTACAACTAGTAAAGTCACCACAAATTGTTTAAGTATGAATAAACCAAGTTTTTCTCACTTACATTTCACTTATGTGTAGAAAGTGTGTGCCATCTTTAAACAACAGAGAGTTCAAAAGTGTTGCTTGTCACTGTTGAGGCTGTAAAGAGCTGTAAATGTACACAGGCTTGAAGTCTGCAAAGAACTCCTGTGGAAGCCTAAAGAGCATACACTAGCCAAATTTATTCTATTCTATTTAACCACCTCTGGTAATGTTTTTATGTCTATAAACTCACTATTAGCTTTGTGTTTTGCTGTTATTTCTCAGAAAAACAGATGAAACATCAAGGCTCGTGCAAGATAAGATGGTGATCTGAGACAACCAACACGGTCTCACTTATGGACAAATCATGCCTCTCCACAGGGGCTGGCATTGGAACTAGATGGTCTTTAAGGTCCCTTCCAACACATGCCATTCTAGGATTCATACTAAAGACAAAGGATCTGTTTGATAGGGAAAAATTATGGAGACAGGCTCTCTAAAGCAGTAGTATAGAAGAAATTATACTGTGGCTCTGGAAGTACCACGTTATTAAAGTGTATCTCAATCACTTCCACAATGTAGAAGGGAGTGGCCCTTTTATTAGCTTGAGTTTGAGTATCAACAAAAGTGCATGGTATTAAATAATGGGACTATCCTAAGAAATTTTCTAAGATACTTTTCTTCACCTGGTAAGCATTTGGATAAAAATGCTGCATAAGCACCCTCAGTGTTCAGTTGTCCTGAAATTAGACCACTTTTATTTCATATGGCAGAGGTCCTCATGTGAGAACCTGACATTATGCTTTCTGTCCCTGGTAGCAGCCACTACCACCAGGCCCCGAGATTCAGGAGGGGTATTTTTAGTAGAAGTTTCAGCAAAACCAGGATATCTGAAAGGTCTGATACTTTTTTTGTAGTGAGGTACAGAGCTACTGCCCTGACAACATAATAAGATGGCCAGTCATCTTTTGCCAGCTATTTGGAGAAGAGGGTACAACAGAAGAGTATACAACTGTGTTGTGGTGCATTTTGGCTTCACCAATTTTCTGCATGCTTCTGTTATTTGTTTTATAATGGTTTGTCCCTGTAGCACCATGTTAAACCTCCTTTTGGTTTTTCCCTGGTTATGGGTCCTGTCCATCCCTCTGCAAACCCTGCCCAGATGGCTAGAAAGTTCTAGTGGGGGGCCAGGGCGATTGGCAGAGTCCATGCCATCCCCTCCCTTTTTTATGTATGGGATGGTTCTACTGATTGTCTCCATATTCTGGGTAATTCCCCCTCCCTCTGGGACTGGTTCTAGATTGTCCCCTGTCCCTTTCCACACCGCCTGTACTTAAGCTGAGACCCAAGAGGAAAAACTCACTTTTACCTGGGCCATCCTCTGGGTGAAATAAAACCTGGATGAAACCCATGTGGAAGTCCTCCTTTCTTTCTTGCCACCGCCACGCTTTGAGGCCAAGACCCACAGGTTGGAAAGGTACCAAGCTGTTACCCCTAAATGCAGTTTTGGTGCAAGAGCTAGCCGGGAAAAGCAAACCAAACCCCCGCACAACCGGAAGATGAGCAAACACTGATCCGTAAGCTGCCTGATATTGTACCAGAACTCAGACCAGACATATTGATAGCTTTAGCTACATTAGCTCTTTTCTGTAAACAGTCCCCCAGGTTTCAGTGGATCTCCTCAGCCTGTCTTACAGAAGCAAAGCAGAATCCAGCACAAGAGAGAATTTTTTTCAAATCTCCACTTTATTGCTAAATTCTTTTCTTCTTAAAATCTGTTAACACCATAGAACTACATTTATATTAAAGGAACTTTATGGCATGGTGGAACTGTGAAAAAAACTTCAAAGGCATGTATATCCTTAATGTTGAAAATGTTTGCCACGGATGTACTGCTCTTCTCTCTTTCTAATAAACAAGTATAAAACTGCTTTGAGTTGTGAAAGGAGATAGATTTGACATTGTAAAAAACCCCTGAAATTATGAAGACAAGTGGTAAAGAAGATGTTTGCCAATTTCACTGGCATGTACTTGCAGAAGGAGAATAGATGTCTTAGCACAAAAAGGAATCTGAGAAACATTTCAAAAAACACTTATTTTTAAAGTTTTTCTAATACTGATGAAATCCAAATTAATAGGAGAAACTAATACTTTAAAGAGTGGGTTTTCCCCACTGCATATGATCCGTAATACTTAGAAATTAAACAGCCAAAGCAAGAACCACTTATCAGCAGTCATCCAAGAAAAGGAATTAGCATAACATAGAGCTCTGAAAAAAGAAATCAAAACCCCACTGGAAGCACAGGATAGGAAGTCCTGGGCTACTTGATAAAAATCAAAGGCAGAATTACCATTGACTTCTGCTGGATCAGAATTTCACTCAGCATGAACCTAGAGTAAGCAAAAGTAAATCATGTATATACTAGCTAGGCCAAGATACTGTAATTTACACTTGTGAAAATGCCATGCACTGATATATGTACAGTGCAAATTTCATTTGTCTTTTAGTTAATATCGATCCCTTCATAAGTTACATGAATAGTGAAATTGAAGGCAAATGCAACTAAAGATAGAACTGTAGCAAAACATCTGCATTAATAATTTCTGCAGCCTAGGTTTTTTCTGTAGGACACAAACAGGCTATACTCACAGAGATCTTAGCATAAATTTTGTGCTCTCCAAAGAAGTGCAGAACTGCTGTACACATATGGCATTTGCATAATGCTGAACTGAGGAGTTTCAGCCTCCTTTGTTCGTGTTTATAATCTCAATAGTAAGAGACAATTCAAAGTCCATCACTATAGTGGTCTATATTAAATATACCTCCATGGCAGGAGAAGTGTAGGCAGACCACTTAGAAGACCAATGCTGAGAAAAGAGCATGAAACTGCTCAGTTTTGTCATCCCAAAGGAGATCTCTTTGAGGAAGATCTCTTTAACAAAAAGGATCTCCACTTCACCAGTCTTGGAAGGGTACTTAAGATAGCCCATTTAAGTACCCTTTTACCACTTAAGAAGCTACTAGTTTTATAAGGTGGTAAAAGTGGGTAACAGCTTAATCTAAGATCTCCACTGGGGCAACTTTCAGTTCTGCCATTCCTATTCAAGGAAAAACTATTTTCACAAGACTGGAAAAAATGTAAGAGTATAAGAAGCCTTAGGCATAAATAAAGTATTGTAACATGGAAATATCTTAGCATTCATTAACACTAAAACTATGAAATCATAGCATGTATTTTCTATGTTGCACAGAAATCCACCATCAATATAAAAATCCACTCCAGATATATTAAATGGGGTTTGAACATACTGCTGCATAAATAAACTTACTAATGGAACATGTTTGCTCCAATTTTATATACTATGGCCAGTAGGCAAGTGACAGAAGAATGGAACTAATAAAAATGTGCTAGTTTACTTCTTTTCCCCTCCTACTTTTGCCAGATTCTACCTACATTTTATCTGCTTGCAGAGCTGTACTGGAAATATTTTCTGCATGAGTAGTTGCAAATTGTCAGGATTTGCAGGCTAAGAAGTTTTGGCTAAGAACTGTTGGCAGGGATAAGCTTGGCTTTGGATCCCATGAGCTATATCAGGCAGTCTTTTGTCTTAGAATATATCTTAAGCACTGAGGCTTCCTCTTTTTTCCACAGATCTGCCTATCCTGCTTTTTAATATTTGCTTCTCAAGTGTAAGTACATCAAGTAAGTACATGCTGTGTTAGCCAGTGAATTTATGGAGCAAAAATCAGAAAAAGGGGGTTTTAAAAACAAAATCACCATGAAGTACTTACTATCCATTAGAGAGGCGCACATGGTGAACATTCCACTGTATTCCAGTACGAGTGCTACATCTTGAAAATAATCACACTAATAGGAAACCCCGTTAAAATATTTTCCCACCACACAACCCTCCAGCCGGAGACTGTTTCTGACAATGGTCTCACTTTTTAGTAATGATATTCTTAACAGTCCCATTGTTCTAAACTAGTCCCACAGATATCTAATTTTTAGTAGGATAACACACATTACTATAACATATCAGAATTTTTAACCAGAAAATTTCCCTCCAACTTTACAGACTTAAGGGCGCTATGTCACCATATGTGGTTTCTTGCATATTTCTGACTACTGTATTCTAGAACTAAACAAACTTTGTCACACCAGCCGTATCCATGACCGATTTCCACTGCCTGAGGTGTTTATGGACAAGAAATAAGCAATCTGTTTTAACTCATCAGAAAGTGAGCCTAATGAATAGGCTTAAAGCCTCATCTGTTTACTATTATTTTATTATTTGTTAAACTGTCTCATGATCAGTGCCATTCTCACCGCTGTACTTAGCTAATGGCCTGTCAACATTTCCATTAGAAACTCTTTTTGAGAAGTCAGTAGCTTAGCTGAAAATTTACAATAGTGGTGCCGACCAAGAATACTAGTTCCCAGATGTGGTTTGAATATTTTTATTAGAATTTTAATATGAATGCATGCATATGAATGCTAGCGAGGAATGTTAATGTTCTTATTTAAACCAGACAGTCATTGTACAAGTTTCAGCTCCCTATGATTTAGCTGGTGCACCTTGGGCTTCAGAGGCAACCTGTATTATTTCAGTTTCCTTGTTCTTTGAAGCAGTAAAATGCCTTAAATAAAAAAGCCAGGGTTCTGCTATCTGCTTGAAACTGGGCCCAAGTATGCTCACAAAGTCCATGAACACTGCAGTGGGCCAGTTCAGACAGCACTGCCAATTTTGCAGCCGTTGGGGACTTCCTGATGTTTGTTAGTGCGATTCCAGTGTCATGCGGTGTGCAATATGAGCTGCTCCTTTCTGAGTGCAAACTCCAAAGTGGCGTCATGAGCCCTCTGGGGAACACAGACATCATCCTTTTTATTAAGGACCTGGCTGGGACCCATCACACATTCTGCCCACTTCTTATTAAAGAAGAAATATCTATGTGCTCTTTCCTTGCCTCCTCCTTTAAAAATTAAGTACCATCATCACTTCTGAATACTTTCCTCCAACTACCAAAACCAGAGCCTGTCAGGAAACTTCTTCAACTTTTATAGGCTCAGAAATATTTAGGAAAATAATGAGCTGCAGCCACAGAAGTCCAGTCTGACTGGAGGACTGTGCAGGCCTATAATAGCACATTCGTCACAAAGCAGAAGCAGCTTATGCTAACAGGACCCTTTGACTTCCCTTCCCCAGGTTAATCTGCATCTCCTGAATTTTCAGTATGAACAAATGGTTTTGAAACTACTGGTTTTCATGAAGCTGCTGGAAAAACAGCTGTTCTAGGGATACCATGATTTTCCTCCCAAGTATGCCCCTGGCACAATCCAAGCATGAACTGACATAGATCCAGCAAAGGTCAACATGGCCCATGAAAGGTCCAGAAAATGTGTATGAGGAGAGCTGAGGGAGCTGGATTTGTTTAGTCTCAAGAAGAGGAAACTCAGGGGGGACCTCATTGCTCTCTACAACTCTCCAAAAGGAGTTTGCAGTGAGATGGGGGCTGGTCTTTCCTGCTGTGCCTGCAGCCAGAGGACCAGAGGGAATGGCCTTAGACAGGGGAGGTTCAGATTAGATATTAGAAATTTTCACTGTTAGGATGGTCAGGAATAGGTTGCCCAGCTGGAGGTGCTTTAGAAGTGTCTGGATCTGTTTCTGGGTGATGTGGTTTAGTGGTTTAGGGGTTACAGTGGCAGTGGTGGGTTGACAGTTGGACTGGATGATCTTAAAGGTCTCTTTCAACCTTGATGATTCTATGATTCTATGATTTTGGTAATTCTCAACACGTGGCTTTTGCTGATGTGAGGATTGCAAAATGAGTGGTTAATTTCATTCCTCATTCAACTAGGAAAACCATAGCTCAGTAAAATAGTGTTCCTATAAAGATGCAGTGGCACCTCAAACTTTTTTCTTTGGAAAACAGTAAGGCCTGATTAATTTTATAATGTTTGAGCCCTGATTCTGGTTCCAAGATCAAAGAGGTGACAAAAGCTTGGGCAGGAGTAAGGTAGCATCAGGTGATGTTAGAAACAAGAGCCACGTGGGGATTCTCCAGGTATATCCTTGTCATATCAAATGAAAGGGAGGACCCATGATTCTGTTTTGGAATTTACCTTTATCAAGACCTCTTTAACTATGGGATCTCATCTAGACAGTGTGTCTCTACTACAGCACAGCCTTTAATCTTTGCCATGGTCCTTTTTCCTAAGTGCGAATAGGAAACAAATCATGGCTGAAAGCCAGACAGGGATGTCAGGAACACAGATCCTGAAGCTGGAGGGATTCTCTCATGTTGCTCTGTGACAGGACATGAGAGAAGTTGAAGTGCTACATTATGCCAGTCTTGCTTGGACATCTTTGCTGTTTGGGGCAGCCACAGAGGAGCAGTTGCATTCTTACCCTGAGAAGGAGGGCATCCACATGCTCCATGTGAGGCGGTTGTGCAATACTCCAACAGCAAACATTGGGAGCCCATCCGAGGTACGGGCCCACATTTTGTCATCCTGGTTCAAGGCTATAAATAAACATGTAACTGATCCCTCTTCACAGAACAAACTAGATGCCTTCTGGTGTCAGCCTGAAGTTAGGAATAAGTTTCTCAATTTCTTTGCAAATATTCAAGAGTATTTGACCAATTTCAGTTAGTAAAGGCAGCGCCATTTATTTCTTTACTAATAAATGGATAGTGGAGCTAAATAATGATTTCACAGGCTCTTTTGCAATGCTTTTGTAATCTTTATCTTTGCTTATTCATAAATTGAATATATTAATTTCTATTTAGTTGTGGCTTTTCAAAGCTTTGAACATTTTGTTGTCCTTGACTTCATGCAAGGCATTTTCTGCAAGAGCCTTGGACTTTGGCAGAGTCTAAACTAGCTGGAAACAGATCTCCTTCCAGGAGCACATCACATGGTTTTAAGCATTTGTAGAGACCACTTGATGGTGTGCTTCATGTTGTTGATGTTCAGTGGTGTTTGATGATGTTCAGAGAAAAGAGAAGTACTGGATACCTACTGCATGTGATAGGAAAAAGAATTAGGAAGAACAAATGTGCAAAATTTAAAGGCATTGAAGTTTAAATCCATGTATTTTCATATGCAAAGGATGTTTGTCATTGGAACAAACTTTTGTTTACTTTTGAGTAAACAAAACTCACACCATCTCTTTGTGTCTTTCTAAACAAGTCTTGATGCTGTAGTGAAAAGCATTATTTTGCTCATGAATTACATTTATAGGTAATTATATAATTTATGTCCTTTTGGGGTCATCAACTATAATTTTCCCTTTTAGATTTGAAGTCTATAAATCTTACACATTTGTGATAATATGGATGATAATAATAAAAATAATTTGATGTTTTAGTGAATGGTTAGATTTCTGTGAGAACAAAAAATTTAATACTACTGAGAGGTTTGTTTTTTTGTTTTGTTTTATTTGAGGCATCACTTTATCATATTAAACTTAAGTAAAATAAATCGGGTGCCTTTGTTAATGCTTTTATGTTAGTTACTCAGCTAGCATTTCTCCACAACTTTCTAAGTAGGCTGAGCATAATTTAGATTGAAATGATAGTGAATTACTTGATATAGGATATACCAAGCAGACTCTTTCTGTAGAAGAGGGAAGGCCTTGCGTCCGGGTTTGTACCACATGGATTTTGGATATGCAGTGCAACTACAGTGAATTACTGGTGGGAATTGCAATGTAAAGTGAAGTTTTGAGCCCAAACAGAAGTCTGACTAATCAGAGAATGTTCTAAAGAAGATTTCCATGGCAGATCTGAAGATCAATCCCCAACACAATACTTCTCAGGGACAAGGCATGCATAAAATACGTAGAAAAATGAGTATTCTTTTCCCTTTACGAAAAGACTTGAAGCCTTGTTTGAGGATATATATGGGAATTCAGTCATGAGGTTTGAGCAGAATCCACTCCATGCCTTAACAACAACCCTTTTAACCAGCATTATTGCTACTCTTTGTTTTGTTATTGCAAACAATTATAGCAGGTCTGGAAAGAAAAGTAAGGGAAAACAAACAATCAAGTTTATCAGTCTGGTTTATTTTATCTATTTCAGTATAATTGCTACTACAATGTACATACTCTGAGCAGTATATAAAGTGTTTTAATGACCAGGACAGAGAGTTACTAGCTAAAGGACAATTAAGTGGTTACCTCCTAAGTTGCCTGTTACACATTTACATCTGGAGGGAAATTGTACTCTAAAGGCTAAGCCTGCAAAGGGCTCCATGGCAGCACAGGGTGGTGCTCTGCCTAATCTCAAGCATCCGCGGGCCAAAGCATAAAAAGAAATTTTGGCCTTGTAATTCTTTCCATGGCAGTGCCCGCCTGCCTCAGGGCCTGGAGGAATTCACAGCAGGTGGCACAATGAGCAGGGACCATGATGTGTCAGGACTTTCTAGGGCACAGATGCTTTACCCTGGCTGCAGGGCAGCAGGGTTGGTGGTGTCCCCTCCTGGAGTGAGGTTACCTGGAAAATGTACCTTCTCTTCTTTCTTTTTTTGACAAGCAAGGATTAGTTGTTTCTGATCCTTCCTGAAGACTTCCTAGGAAGAAGTGATGGCAGTCCTTATGTTTCAGGAATCCCCCAATCTGGAAATATATGGGAAAGCACAAGAAACAGGATGCTTGCCCGCAGAGCTGTGCTTGTGTAGCTATGCTTCTTTTTTACATCTGTCACTGTTACTGGTGAGGTGCCCGCAAAGGCTTTGCACAGCCACGTTCAGAGGCTGGGTGCAGCAGAATCTGCAGGCTTGACAAAACACATATGCAGAGATCCACAATGTGTGATGTTTAGCATGCCAGAAGCTTCTCAGCTATTCCAGAATGTGTATTAATCTTTGTGCAGTGCGATAGTTTGAGGCTGAAATCATGATACAACAGAGTGGAGTGACAGTCCTGATGGGACATTTACACTGAGTGGGCAGCGGTGAAGAGGAAGAGGAGAAGAGGACAAGTACCCAGAACTTGATGCTGAAGTATCTCTGTGAAACTTCGCTATCTTGCTCCTTAATCGAGTACACACTGTAAAAATTGTATGTGAAATAAAGTGGAATATCTAAAGAGACATTTTTATAAGTACAGTCAGTGCTGATGACTATCATGCATCTCATTCCTTCTCTATCATTAGTCACCCAGTGGCTTCAGGGCTTCCCATTCTGGGCTCAGTATTTCTTTTTCATGCTCAAGAAAATGTTACAACAGCCAGTCTAGAAGCTACATTGGGAGATAAAAATATATATTTTACTATACTGGCCTAAATAAAAGTTTGAGTACAATCAGACATGTTGGCAGGCCACCTGAGACAAGAAAGGACATCCTGGTTTCCAGTATTACTACAAGTGATGGTTTCATTTGAAAGCCTAGAGTTGTTTTAAGAGGAGGAAATTCCTATTCCAGGACAGACAGTAGCCTTGTGTATGAAACAGGCAGATAAAGGATAGAACTAAAGTTGTATAAATATTGTAACCATTACTAATCTCTTTAGTGGTTATAGTTTTGCTGGACTTGAATATTTAAGGGTATTAAAGAACTGGCTACCAGAGCAAATCTCATTTGAGAACCCAGTGAAGCTACGACTAATTTACAAATCCCATTGAGCTTCATGAATGAAAAAATTAGCAATCTGCTTAGTCCTGTAAAAAAAGATTTCTGGGCATATCCAACAGCAGAATTTTGGTTGCTTAGAAATTTTAAAATAAAACATTTAAGTAGGATTGGGCAAAAACTGAGAAGGAGGTTAAAAATCTCTCTAACAGAAAGGTTCTTCATGGCTGTAGCTCTGAAGTGGATCTATGACATCACCTATGAATTTCTCACATCTATGCTTAGACAGGAAAGCTGGAAATGTTTAGATCTGAGTTTTTCACTGAATATGAATGGTAAGTTCCAAGCTCCCCTACCCATTCCAAATAAAATGAGGAGACATTTGAATGCATTAATTCTATTTAATAAATATATAACCAGGCCTACTAGTTCTGGGCATTGAAAAATCTGGATTCAAACAAAATCACAAAGTTCCTTTAGAAACCCTAACAAGTAATGGGATCTTTTCATTGCCTGTTTGTTTCTAAGGTGTTTTTCCCACAGGATTTAGTATCTACTTAGTTTACAACAGAAGACCCTTGGTGAACAAAGAGGCGCTGGAAACTCACATTATTTATCAAAAAAAAAATAAAATAATCCTTTCAAATGTGAGTGATATTAGGGCTTAGAGTTCCTGGAAGAACTGTTTGAATATGGTACAAATAGGAAAGCAGACCTTTATTTTCTGTCTTAAAGGTTAACTCTTTCTCAAGAGAAAACAAAAGGATGCTATAAAAGCAGGTAGAATTGGTGTGGTTGTGCTGGGGAAACATAGAAAAAACTTCTCTTGATCCAAGTGATGGAAGAAATACCTCTAGGTCAGACAAGAAGGTAGGCATTGCTTTTCTCTCTTCCTTGACCTCTGGGGCAGCCAAACTGTTTTCACAGGCAGGGGATTGCACAGAACTTCCTGTCTGCAATTCCTTAACCAGGTGTCATCTCGGGCTAGGAATACCCTAGGAAGCTCCTTGAGCTTCCTTACTTCCATTGAGGTTCTGCAGTATCCTAAATCAGCCAAAACTTGCAAGGTACAAGCTGGCCTTGAGTATTGTATTTCAAATAACACACAGCAGTATTCTTTCAGAAGGGACATCCTCCCTTTCTGTAACTGTGTCATTCCTTCTGCTATTAATGGGAGCTGCTAAAGAGGGAGGATAAATCTCAGAAAACAGTGACTACAGCGTGACACATGTCCTTGCTTAACCAGTTAGACAAATGAAGTCTGCTTTTTTTCTCTCTTCAAGGCCCGCAGAACAGCTGAGGGACATTGTTATTTCCCAGGGCCATCAGAAGTGAATCCAAAAGGCCAACAAATATTTTCTTTTCACTCTATACTTGTTTCACTACCCAACTCCAGTGAATTTTTAGTTCAATGTCTCTAAAAAAAACAGAAAGGAAAAGCACTCCTGCCATTATTGCCATTAAAAATTGCCAGTAATGTGAAGTCAAAATATAAGCCATACTGGAAACATCATGAATTTTCACCTGACATAAAAGAACACAGTGTTTTTTAAGTTTCAGGGAACAAATGAATATTTTTCAAAACTTTTTATTTTTTATTGCACAGGAAAATATGCAGGCGAATGGAAAATCTCAATTGGTTCACCAATTCAGTACAGTATTTTGGGGATTTCTCGGATCCAAAACTAATCTTCGTAATTGAAACGAGAGAGACTGAAGGATATGATGAACAAAGAATAGATAGCAACCCCAGAACAGCAAAAAGAAACTTAATCACGTACAGAGAAAGGCATTGGCTAAAGCATCAGCTCAAGTTAGTGTTTACTTTTACAAAAATATAGATAGTTCCTACCTGCATAAACCTGTAATTGTCTCTTTTATGCATCTTAAGCATCCAAAACTGCAATGACAAGTCACTTTTGATTGGCTTTTCCATGATGTTATGGATAGAGCTTCTGAGAATCTTGAATTCATGACAGGAACATTTATAAAAACTTTACAAGTTTCATGGTACAAGAACCATGTTTCCTGCCCAACTCAATGGCAGGTGTTTAATTTTTAAATTAAAAATTTATTGCAGTGTGATAGTCTGCAGTATGGAATTTTTTTCCCAATACTAAACCCAAAGATTTCCTACCAAAAAAAAAAAAAAAAAAAAAAGGCAAAGTGAGCCTTATCAGAAACCACGATGGTCATAATTATGATTGTCAGGATCCTCAAAATTAATTACAATTTCAAGCTGTGACAGAGCCTAAAATAGAAAGAGCTGCTAGTGATCCAAAAATCACTCACAGCATGTCCAAGCTAGTATTTGGCAGAGAACATATGCAACTTAAAAAAGAACATAACCCTTTAGGCCCATGCAAGCAATTAAGCTTTTTGTGGAAATGTCAGGCCATAAGTATGAAAAGACCTTTCAATTGTTTATGCACAACTTTCCTCTAATTAGTGAGAACTGATTTCAGTTTTTGCCCCTTCATTTTTCAAATAAGACCAGATGGGCTTAAGTTTGGAGGGCAGCTGTTCTGTTCAAAACAAAATAAAGAAAAAAAAGGAGATGATTCCTGCCAAGTCAGACTCCATGATTCTTACAGTGAGGGGGCACAAGTAAATGCCAATCAGCTTAGCAGCATTGAGAGATACGTAAGGAACTTAGCCTGAGTGCTCTGCTGACGACGTAAAACAAGAAGACATTTCCAGAAGTGTCTGTCAAACAAAGTATAAAAATAATCAGAGGCTGTTGGCACAAGGTGCTGTGAGTCTAGCTGATGTTCAAGTGGATGAAATTTAACAGCACTTGATAACTTTAATTTCATTGTTGGAGTGCATATTCTAAATGTAGTGATCAGTGAGGTAAAAGTAAACAATATGACCATGTTTTAACAAAGCTACCTTAAAAAACTAATGGGAAGGATTTTCTTTCATCACACAGGCTGTTAAATCACTGCTGTCATATTAACCTGTGCTTTCTCTGCCACTCTCCATGGCTCTGTCTTTCATGTGAAAGACAGTGACTTATTCCTCCTCTGTCTCCATCCAGGTTTCCTACACCTCTGAGCCGAAAACAACACACTTTAAGTCTTGAGAGTGATGACCCCAACACTGAATAAGTACAAAATAGGTCAGTAGAATGCAAAGCAAATGTCACCTATTGAGTGGGCAAAACCACACATGTTGCTCCTGGAATCTTGCCTTGGCTTGAATTCTTTAGAAGAATGCTAAGTCAGTCTCCTGACTTTCTAGGCTTCAGTATGTAAATTGAGATCAGTATTTATCCAAGCATTGGAGAATGAGGAGGTTGCACTAAATGGTAGTTGTTTAAAATCCTTGAGTAAGAGACTACTTAGATAAATGCTATGACATCAACAATCCATTTATAAGAGGAAATACATAAATAAAACAATGTCTTTCAAACATCTTTTAGCAATTCTGCTAAAAAAGAGCCAAAATATGGGATCTCATTTAGATTTTTTTGGTGATATATCAACAAATGTTATTGTATTATTAGGAGCTCTTTCTAGAATTTAGATGAGTTATCTTGTTCACTTTGCCTCTATTTTTCCTTACATCTGTGGTGTGTCTTATCTTTTTGAATTAGAAACTCTTTGCAGCAAGGACTATTGCAATCTGTCTGTGGTACCTAATGAGTTAATCATATTTTGGCCTTGTTGGCTCTGCCTTAGCACATAGTGCTAAAAATTAATCAATTTAGTGCTTAGATTTACAACTGCAGTTTGATGGAAAGTTAGAGGCCAGGAGACAAGTGATATCCTCTTACGCTGGCAAAGCCTGCAGAAAAGTGCTCCTCTCAGTAGGTCAAAGCAAGAAAAAAAAAAAAAAGGAGTGAGGGAATGTGTGTGATGTCAGTGCTCCTGGAATATAAAGCTGAGACCAAAGGATACATCTCCAAGAAACAAATAATAAATGAGTACTAAGAATATCAAACAGATCCCCTTGGTTCCATGTGTTGGTTGCAGTCTTTTGAACACAGCCTCTGTTACCTTTCTCTTCAAGTCCCGTTGAATTTTGTTCCTTGTTCTGATTTCTTCCTATCACCTGGTATATCTTTATTTTTATATATGAGAAAGCTGAATACTAAAAGCAATCCAGGACACATATACCAATATTTTGCTGATGACACAAAGGGAGGGGAACACTAAGTTTTTGTTCATATCACTACTAAAATTGTAAAAAGATGGGATGCTCAGGATTCTCCCTGTAACATGGCAGCTGGGGATGGGTTATGCTTAAGCATCTTATGAGACTGGAGTGTCAGGATGCTGAACCCTTTAGTCCTGTGAGAACTAACCATAACAATATTCAGCACTCATACTGGCACAGAGGATGATTTGATCTCAGAGGTTATTAATTTGCCCTAAAAATCCATAGAAATACAAGTTCATAACAATGATGAGAAACTAGCCAGTTGAAGAAGTAAACTGGTTGTTGTCTTGAATGAAAGAATTGATGGCAAGACTGTGTTTGAAATACCACAGCCAAAGCAATAGCACTGAGTTGTTTTTGTGACAGATGGATATAGCTGTGAGTGTTGTCTAGGGTGTATCTTCATTCATGCTCACATTTAAAGTATAGGAGGCAGTAGCACAAGCTGGGATCTATTCCAGCAACTTCATCACAAGGAGTTTGAATCTGCTCTGGAAAATGTGTCTCACCAAATTCTTAGGAAGGTGTTAAAGCACTGGCTGTGGAGCATCTTCGCTCTGCCTGGTAAGGGTCATATCTAGGGAAGAAAGAGTTTTCAGTCTGCCTTCCTCCTTGGCTTGTCTGCAGAGCCTTCAAAGGAAGGGTGCACAAAGTCCATTTCACACGTATTGCTGAGAAGCAACTGGATGGCCATGAGTTCCACTCCTTAACACCAGTCCAGCCTGAGTCTGACCCAGCAAGCCCATAACAAAAACCTCTGTATCTCATTACCAAAACTCTGAACCATCCAACTAATTTGACTTCTCATTGTATAGGCTATAAATAACTTGATTCCAGACATTGCCAGGTGGTGCAGCAGGGCGAAGGCCACCACAGAGGAGCATGTGCTCTCATCAAAGCCTGCATGTGAAAGCTTGCTTTCAACTTGTATGTCTGGTGGTTTATGCTGAAGGTCACCTGCCAGAGGTGGTATTTTGCTGTCTTTTCAATGGATGTTGGCTGCTTTTTGACTAGGCAACTGTGTTTCCCTCAGGTTTCAGAGAGAAAATATGGTACAACATCCCCAGGATTAGGAAAGCCAGGGGGCTAAGCAATAGCATACAAATGCCAAGGAGATGACTTTGATGCAGTGGTTAAGACTCCTCAGGAATTCCAAGGCCAGATCCCATGGATCCTGCTGCTGGCACGCAGAGGAAGTTTTCCCTCTGGCTTCCTTGCTTCTCTCAACCTCTTTTGCAGAGGCAGCACAGGCAGCAAGGTTGTGAGGCTGCCCTTGGCTGCTGGCCAGCACCTGCATACTGAGCCCTGGGCAGGAGGTGACCAACAGCAGAAGGCTTGCTAAAGCTGCTCCCAGCAGAGCTAACATATTCCTCACATTGAGCTTTCATTGCCAGGAGAGCAGTGGTGTCACTGCTTAGTGCATTTGTTTATTATTTTCATGCTAGTGGCCTCCACCTTTAGCATGTCCTGTGCTCCTGCTATAGCACTGTACCAGTTTATCTACTTTGCCCTGCTTATTGCCTTGTCTGTAGTTATGGCTAAGGCAATGGTTGCTGGTGGGGGGATATCTCCTAAACCCATCTTTCCTATTTGCAAAACTTGCAGTCTTTCCAAGGCAAGTTTCTTGGCAATTTCCTTCATAGCAAGCTTACATTAAATTTGCCACCATGGGGTTTGATATCCTGTGCTCTCAGCGTGTAACAGAATGGCTTAGGGTACTGCTTTCTTTGTTGGAATCAAGAATTGCCCTTTTTTTGTTTGTTTGGGTTTGGTTCTTTGTTTGTTTGTTTGTTTGTTTTGTGTTTTTTTGTTTTATAGTAATTCAGCAATGGAAACAAATGTTGTAGTGGTTTGGATCATGAACGATGCATCATTCCTCTGGAAGCTGCCTAGGTGCCCAATAAAGACAGAGGGATTCAGGAACCCAGTTAGTAATGGCTAAATTATAGCAATGGTCGACATTTGTGTTGCTTTCTGTCCCAGTAGTAAGGTACCTGGAGGACATGACTAAGATTAGAATAAAAAATCATATAGACAATTAATACAGGCACACCTAAAGTATTGCAGAATTAGCAGACAAGTTCCTGCTTAGGAAGGCTTCTAACAATTATCAACAATTCTTTAGAAAAGAGCCACAGTTTGCATGTGCAGTCAGTTGCTTTCTAATTGCTACAGCAGGCTACCACTGGGAAGAACAAAGGAAATATTTAGCACATCGTAAATTCTTCTGCAGCCCTGCCGAGTGGCTGGAGTTCAGATTACAAGTTTATAACCAACATTTGAGAGCAATTTCTCCTCCACTTTGAGAAAGTGGGTGGGGAAGCTGTTCGACACTTTCTTCAAATGCCTGAAGTAATGTGCATCTGAAAGAAATGAGGGTTAAAAATTCTCTTCCACTTGTCTTTTGATTCAGGCTTGTAATGTACTGTTATATATTTAAACGCTAAAAAACACCCCACCTTTGCTAAAAAACAGATGAATATGCCATTGTCGTTCCTGTTGCTGTAACTATTGTCTTCCAACTTCAGTGCTATTGTTGGTGATTTTCTGGAATCTTGCTGATCACTATTTGCTCCCATCAATGCTTAGGGTCTTGCAAATGGTGTAGGGGGATGTGTGCTGGTAACTGGAGAGGAGGTATTAGTCTACTTGAGTCAGTACTTAATCATGTCCTTGTCTTGTGAATGAGGTGTTGAGGCTCTGACAACTGTAAAGATTTCATGATCTAGCAGAAAATAAGCTGGTGCCCTGGCTGAAACACCTCCCACCACCTCCACCCCCCCACCCCCCCCTTCAATGTGAATCCTAGGTAAATTCAGATGTTGCTTAAATTTCTCCTAGCTTCACAGGGATAGAATATTCTCCATTTGATGTTAGCAATGAGAAATATTACTGTCTACTCAGCAGCTGCCAGTAACGTAGAAGAAATGTAAGCAAGTGAATCTGCTGTGTTACTCAGTTGGGAGCAGTTTCAGTGTTAACCCACCTCAGTTCAGGTTTCTGAACTTCTCTTTAAATAAAAAAATTGTCTTAGAACTTTACAACTTAAGTTAGAGGTTTGTCCCCATAATCTCTTTTGATATGCTTTCTTCTTTTTTTTTTTTTTTTAAGTGGGGTTTCCAATACTTCAGTATGTCAGCCACCATTACAACCCAAGCATATTTGCTTCCCCCATACCCAGCTGACTTAAAAATGCAGCACACTTTGAGTTGAAAAATTCAGACTCCCACATGCTTGTAGCAAGTTAGAAAATTAAAATTTGAGGGATTAAGTGTAAAAAATTACTTTTCTGTGTTCTGCCCTTTGATACATATAGTATATCTACATGTAATGTATTTTTTTACGTTGCTGGCCCAACAAAAAGTTCAGTAATCATTCATATCTTTTATCTTAACAACTTCATAGTGATACATCAGAGACATTGTCAAGATCTCATTGAAAGCAGAAAAATGCACTTGTCCATTGGAAGTCCTCCACCAACCTCGGAGTATAAAACTCCAAGATAATACTGTGTTTATGAGGCTTGCTCTCAGTCGCAACTTTCTGGGGATGTCTTCCTATGTGAATGGGAGTGGTAGACAATCTAATCACACTCAGCTCTACAGAAGATATAGAAAAAAGGTATAGAAGCCACTGCTTTAGCATGGTCTGGCACTATTACTATTACTCCATAAAAATTAAGTAAGATTAGGTAAGCTTTTAAAAATAGTTTAGTGGCAAGAGACACAGCAAGTTTATGTCATTAGAGGAAAGTCCCAGTGCTTGACCATTGTGGGGAGAATTAAAAGCTTGAAGCAGCAATACAATGGAATGGCTGAGGTGCTCTGTAGAAGTCTGTTTCTATTTATGTCTTTCTATCATCAGCTTTGCACTCTCCACCCCCACACACATTACTCCTCTTCCACTGCATAAATGGAATATTTCATCCATGAATAATAATCTTCTTTCACTAACCTAAAACTGCCACACAATGCCTTCACACCTGCAGCATTTACAAACTGCAGGTCCTGTGGTCGTGAAAGGAACTTAATAAGCACTTCACAGCTGATGGCTGTAGGTTAGAAGCAAAATGTTTGGCTGAAACCTGAATTTTATCATTGCAAACCATGTAATTTTGCCAGCCTTTTGCTCCTATAGCCCATGGTCACAGCAAAACTATTTCCGTGACAGTAAAGCTATCTAGAGGGCATATTGTAAATGCATTTACTTTTACAGTTTGTTGCCAGTTTGGTAATCCCTGTTTAAAAGAAATTGAGGAAGTGATTTAAAGGTTAAAGAAATATGCAGACTACAGGACTGGACATGGAGGGGCTGCCCCCACCTTCTGCTGTTAAATGAAATGACAGATGGGTGAGACCTTATACCATGAACATAAGTGGTACCTCAACAATTGATGTTATTGCCACTCTTTTTTCCATTCATGCTTCATCAGAAATTTTTCTCTCCTTTCCTGTCTCTTCTCACTATTTACTTGTTTTGAAGCACTTGAGTCACCAGTGGGAGACCAAAGCCTGTAAGCACTTCATGTATGGGGGATAATGGGATTTTGCTATATGTTAACATCAGGTTTACTATGTGTATTTACTTGCCTGAGTAAGGCAAGCAAATTCAGGCTGTGCCGATGACCTGCTTTGCTGGTCTTGTCAATCCTACCGCTTGTATCTGAATTGAGCGTAAAGCAAAGTGTGAGCCTCATGAAAAATCAAGGTATCATTGGCTCCTTTCATTACTTTCATAGGGTGACACAGGACAGCAGCAGAGCCACTCAAAGATTCTTACTTCTCTTTGTTTCATTTTCTCAGATGACCCTAAATTTCCTCTTAGTCTATTCAAGCCTTTTAGAGTGGCCACATTTTGCAGAGTTTTAAGGTATATGGGTGAGGGGCAGGGAGCCTTCGAGAGGAAAAGATGGATCTGGATTAAGAGATGTCAAACACTCTTGAGGGCTCTGTGTCTGTGTTGAACGTGATCTCCCATAACAAATAAGAAGTGGGACCCAACCGATTAAAACCGAACAGGGAAAAGTGTGCAAATAACATGGGTGGCTCTGCAAGTGTATGAATGTATGCAGGGGCACACAAAATGGAGAATACATATAATAGGTAATTGATAGAATATATATCCTAAAGTCTGGATTTATGCCCATAGCCACACAATATTTAAGTCTGTGTAAAACACGCATTGCATTTAGAAATTAATTGTGTACTTGTGCTTTCTGGCACACTATTCTAGTTAACTACTGTGGGCACCAGCAGCCCTTGAGCTTTTCCTCTGAGGAGATGCTGTAGAAAGCCAGTAACAGACATAAACCAGTCAGTTTATGCAAAGAGATGAAGCACAGCCCACTGAGAGTTGCAAAAGACTTGTGCAGGAAGGGAGTTTACCCTCCTTTGGGCTCTAGCAGAGCTTGGAAACGTACATCTGCTGATGAGAGTCTGGGAAAGCCTTGCAGCTGGTTAGTGGGTCAGATGTTTTCATGTCACACGGGAGTTTTCAAGGCATTGCATCTTAAGTGATCATGTAGCTTTCAGAAGCTTGAAGTCACCACTGTCTGCATGTCAGCTTACTTTTGCTGTTGCCATTGCTCCAAAACAAAGCTCATATTAAATGCTTTGAGTCTTGGCATAACACAGATCCCCCAAACCACATTTATCCATGACCACTGATGAGTGTGCAGTTCTATTGTTAGAAGCAAACCACTTCAAAACACCAAAACATATGTTTTACACATACTTTCAACCCTTTTCTTTGTGAACAGCAATTTTTTAAAACTTATTCTTTAAAGTTTTTAAGATCTCCACTGTGAGATCCTGGTTAGTTTTGTCTTAGACATGAGTATCTTTTACAAGATAACACACACAAATAAGTGTGTTTTGACATCAGATCTTTTTCTTGCTAGGCCTGGAAGTTCTGGGTGCAATGTGCTCCCTGAATTAGTTATGATGTCACCGACACCTAAAACCAGGCATTTTTCTGTCCTGATTTAGGTGTTAATGACATCATCATCTGCTACAGTGGAAACAAACACCTAAAATTTAAGCCTGGGTATGTAAATCGAGGAGTAGCTGGTTTTTGAAATACTGTGCTTTAAAATGTAGTATTTAGTCTAGACAGAGATTCTGTTAATGATTTGGGATCGCAAATGTTCCATGTACAACCTTTAAGAGAAAAGAAAAAAAATATTCAAGGTTATAAAATGTTTTTACATACCTGAAAACAAAAACTGCTCCTCAAATAAATAGGAGTGTAGTTAACTGACTCATAGGGCAGAGTAATCTGATCTGCTTATTAAAGTTTATCAAGGAAATATGAATCAAAATCACCTGAAAATCTTTAAATTTTTAACTGTGACCTCTGAAACAAATGGAGTTATGGCAGAAGAAAAAGCATGAAAAAAAATAATTGGGTCCTATGTCATAAAAGTTGTGTTTCCAAAATACTCAGGTAAAGTTTAACCCAATCTTCCACCTTGATCTGGGTGACCATAGTAACTTTGGAAACATCTTAAACTGATTTTTAAAAAATCACCATATTAACAATGATGCAACTTGCCAAATTTATGCAGAAAATCAAAGCTATGTGTTTGGCATAATTTTTTACAGATTTTTTTACAAAAATACTTCAGTCATTTGTAGTTCATCTTCCTGCTAGGCACAATACAGTACCCACTGATCCCAATAAAAAGCCCCAAACAACTAGGTGATGCCAGTTCAAGGGAAGACCATCTCTGCAGTGTTTGTTGCCAAAGGAGCAAGTAGCTTCCACCAGAATCAGGATTCTAGAGTGGAAAAGCAGATGGTTTCATCAGGGAAAGCAAAACTGTAGAACCCAAACACTTTTCATTCTCAGATGACCTAAATAGGATTATGGTGGTTTAAGTGCAAAAATCTGGGCTTTCATTTCATGTGACAGGGCTATTATGTCTACTTTGATCACAGATTTCTGAAAGTGTTTTTAAGGAGATTAAAGGCAATTCCATAATTTACAGTAGAACACACAGTGAATTAGGTACTGTCCTCACACGGATGCTGCTTTTGCCTATCTCTTGGTTCCTCTTCTGAGTCTGCTAACTTATCCAAGAAAAAATTAATGTAATATGCATACACAAACCCCTCCCAGGATGGAAGCCAGCAACCTGATGTATAAAGAGTCAGGAAGTGGTAAACGGGACTTTAAATCCTCTGAGATATAGCCAGGAAGTGAACCTTGGTCACACATCTCTCTGGTCAGAGCTCAGACCACAATATTACAATATTAAGGGAGCATGAGTGGTTGGAATCCTCCCCCAGCTATTCTAAAGAACTTCAGAAAGTGCTGCTATGTTTTATGGGTTACTGTTCCTTACTGCTGTGTTTTAGGGGTGACTTTGTGCAATGCATTTTAATGAGCCCCTCAAGGAATTTAGCAGAGTTCCTGGATGCCAGGCAAACTGAAGTGTGAAGGTGGAAGTGAGCAGCTCAGCTTTGTTTATTGAAAATGAAACATTTTCTGCATTTAGACAGAATAGCTTTCAGCTTGCTTAAGCATCTCTCAAGTTACCAGCTGTGACGCCTCAAGGACTAACTCGGGGAGTTTTCAGTATCCCAGCATTGTATGCAATTCTCTGCATTTTTGCTTAAGTTCCTGTTAAAGCCTCCAAGCTCTTATGTGGGTAAGCACAGATAGAGAAAACACCTCTGGTTGAACACAAGCCTCTTTTTGATAGTGCTTATTTTACCTTGGTGCAAAGTGACACCTACTGTCCCTCTACATTTGTATTATTATCTGGAATTTATTTGTGATGGGTTTATTTTTGTCTAACAGTAGAGCCTAAAATTATGCAAAAATGTCTTGAAAATAAAAAAAATAAAGACAAGACCATTTCAAAAACATCTGTGTACATTAGCCATTAGTATAACTATTGTTCTTGGATATCCTCACAGCAACTGCATGCCTTAAAGGTTCTGGAAATTGATTGATTGTTCCCAAACTACTACATAGTTTTAGTTGATTAACCACATACATTTTTTTTGCCAATATGTCTGGCTACCTCTTAGAAGTTACTACATTGCTGGCCATATTACAGAAACAGATTTTTTAGGGATTGGAATCAGATTTGGCAATAAAGGGTTCAGTTGCAAATTCATAGGTGATCTTAAAATTTCATTTGACATAAAAGAAAACTCTTTGCAATGGAAAATAAGAGCCTGGATTCTATTTAAAATGACATCTCCACTTGCTTTTTTTTTTTTTTTAGCTTTAGCATAAGCTCTATGTGCTCACTGAAATGTTGATATTTTTCCTGATCATTTGAGATTATCTTCCTAGGAACAATGTAACATCCTGTCTTTTGAAAAGCAGAAAAATATCTGTTGAAAATGGCTTCTCATTAAAAGGTCTTTTGTCATTTTCTTTGGCTTTTTCAGTTTTTAACGAGTTGCTTATATATCTCAATGGTTTGAAAAGACAGATGTCTTTTATGTAATCTTCCATGTAAGCTTTTTTCATTCCACTTGTAAACTACTTTACCATATTTTAAGATTCAGTTATGCTTTCACGGAAAAATTATGAAAAAAAATGTGAGCAGTCCTTTGTTGCCCACCATGAATTTCCAGATAAAATGTGTATAAATTGCAGTAGGTAATAAAATCCCAACTTATAAATAAGCCACAATTTTATTGTAGAAACAGCAATTAAAACTGTGTTCTTCTGTTTTATTTTTACCCTAAGACAGTAATATATGAGTTTCATTTGGGTAACAGTTAAATAGTTAACAGCACGCCCTCTGTTTTGCTCCAAGAGCAGCTCTGTGTCTGAAGTTGGAGACCCCAGACTGCTTAGAGATACAACGATGAACAACCTCCGTGTAGGGAAGGGCTCCCAAAGTCTACCAGGAATGGCTGTAACCCAGGCTTTACAAACTCGTAAGGAACAATGAAAGACAGAGATGCCAAAACTGTCAACCATGTAACAAGTTAAATAATTTTAGCCAGATGCCAGGCTGTGTATCATGGATTCCTTCTTTCTGAAGCAGAGCTTGACCAAAATGGTGTCCCATTTTTTCACCTTTGTAAGCCTTTCCTCAGTTTACCATCAGATACGCTTTTAACTCTTATAGTTCTGACATGGTTCAGACACAGAGCCTTAACTGCATTTTTAGCCTTAGTCTGTGAGCAAACAAAAGAAAAAACAATTGGTTTGGTGATTTGAACAGATGTGAAAATGTGTGCTTTGTCTGTTGATTTGGAGCAGCAATAAATTTGATAGCTATTTGACCTGTGGCAGAGATCCCAAATGTGTCTTGAAAATCACCAGTGTTACTTGGCATTTCTTCTCTGAAAGAAGCATTTCATACCAGAGAAGGATCTGTGGTGTTTTGACTTGAAGTGGAAGCAGTATCCATAAATATCCTAAGTATATGCTTAAAAAATTCAATGTATACCTACTTCTGGTTGGGAAAAATCAAAGTCTGGTGTCTGTAAAGCTCCCAAAGCAAAACACAAAGCAAACCAAGGAATACAAACTTGTTTGTATTCTTCCTGGTGTCTGTGGTTAGAAGTTGCGAGTTGTTTCTGATTTTGCTGACTCTTCCTCTGCTCAAATCCTGCTCTAACTTTTTTTTTTTTTTTTTTTTCAATTGGAAGTAGTCAAATCACTCAGCTATAACTGACAAGATTCTGTCTGTATTGGGCTCAGGTACTACTTAGATTTCATCATCATCCTCCAGGTCGGGAAGGGAAGGGAAGGGAAGGGAAGGGAAGGGGCAGTTTCAATTATCTAATTAGGGACTTGATATATCCTAGTGTTATTTTTATTTCATTTAAGATCATATAATTTGCTTGAAACTCTTCACAATTATCCCATTGTGTTGATTTCAATACAGTCATATGAAAGGGCTGAATTTTGTACAGTATTCTACAGTATCCAGTGCACAAAAGAAGAACTAATCTGAAAACAAATAAATTAAGGATTTCTACAGTTTCACAGTTAATATATCTTTATAGAATCATTCTTCTTTATTTAGCAAAATTGTTTTCAGTTAGAACAACTCTCTTCTGATTATGCTTTTTGGAAGTAATCCCAAGTTTTCAAACCGTCATCTAGCCATAAGGAAGCTGTTGAGAAAAAGAGTCAGGCAATGGACTATACTATAGAGAGATAAATTATAAAAGTATCTAATGAAAACATCACATAATATGCAGTCAAAATATCTCTTTAATTCCCTGGCACATGTATTAAAAGGTATATTGGTATGCTATCAAACACTAAATGCAATACCTTGTACAATTCTATCCTTTAAACATATAAAGATACTTTATAGCTCAAAGCATGCTGACCACATATGACATTTTCCATAGGTACTATTAAATTAGCAAAGTGCTATTGTTTTAATGTATGTGTACTTACTGCATTATTTTTGTTGACTAGGAGATGAAGAGATGAGATTCTGTTTTTGACTCTTCAGTTTTTCCATGGTCACCAACACATTAGTGCAGCTTAAGAAGAAGGTCTCTGTGTGCCAGGGATAATGAAAACTGATCATGAAATTTCAAGTAAAATAAAATAAAGCATAACAGTTCATGGTCTTTTCTTTATTTCTACCACAATTTTGGTAGAAAATGGACAAATTGCAGTTCTGCAGAAAAGCAGTTTGCAGCTTCATGATGAAATTTTCAGTTTTCTTCGCTCTAGTTTGAAGTTACTGTAAAAAGAAAAATGTCTGTTTATTACTAAAATATGACTTCTATTCAATGAAGTTTTCCCCAGGGTTAATCTTGGATGTTCAATATGGATCTGGCAGAGGGAACCCCACCTGGAGGAAGCTGGGCAAGCTTTCCTAGCACAGACTGGAACTCTGGAATAATATAGCAAGGCCACACATTATGTTCACATCCTTTAATTGACACTTAATTCCATAGGCCTGTTATAGTGAAGAAAAGCAGAAATGCAGCTTCTTTTACTGGTCATGTCTTCACAGACATGAGATGGTAGTGAGTGTCTCAGCTTCCTATCTTAATCTGATTGTCCAAATGTGATCCTACACTTGTCCTTAAGCCACACAGTCGTGGCAGTGATGCATGGTGCCTGAAGTGGGAATCTCTGCCACAGCCTTTGGCCTGTAATGAGAGGATAAATTGTGGACATCATGCAGAACTGGAAAGGGTAACCATCTTTCTTTTTGTTCTTCCATCACTACGGAAACATGTGAACTATTTTGGCTTCCTTACAAGAAAATATTAATTGATGGCTTGCTTGTTTAATATCTTAATGACAGAGTCAAAATTTGGGATCGGTGATCCTCTTTGTGGTGTTGGAGTTGTTGCCTGTGGAGATCTGAGGAATAAAGCTGAAAAGGCACCAAACCACAGCCTGCAGAAGATTTGAGGACAAAATTAGGAGGCACATTGAAATAAAAATGAGAATTATGCTGCAAAATAGTGAATCCATTATTCTTTTTAAACAGAGAAGATTCAGGAAAATCCTTAGAGACCACTAGAGCTGTAGAATTGTATCAGGATATATTATTGACTGCTACTGACTGCCATAAATGGTCACATGCTAATCAGACTATGTGTTTTAAAGCTCATTTATAGTTTAATTTATGACAAATTGCACTACTTGTATGGTATTTTAAGGTGTCACAGACAGTTTGGATGTATTCCAAAAAGCAAGCAATGTTTTCTTCTTTCTCTAAGAATCAAGCAATGCACTTTTCTTTCCTTGATGAAAGATCCTGGCTCAGCAGACTGAGCTGCCTTGCAAAATATATATATGTCTGAAATATAAGAAGCTTTCACTGACAAAGAAAAAGCCAAAAATAAAATAAAGGCAGCTAGCTTGATGACAAGCTGGCATGTTCAAATTTGAGGCTCAAACTCAATGTGAATCACAACCATGTGAATCTTACTTTGTTTCAGAACTGAAGCAGAACTCCAATCCTGCAAACAAAACTCTGCTGCCTTGATTTACACACGTGTGTGGAGACCTGCTCCAGTCTATGGGGTCACTTGCTCATGTGCAGAGCTACATGTGCACTGGATTATCTGGGTAATGCCATGGAAAAGCTTTCTGATTCTTTTTCTTTCCCCTTCTGATGACTTACCATTGTGACACTTTTCCTTCTTTTGGAGAGAATACCAACAGGAAGGACTGTTGGATATTGTAAAAAACAGTTCTTATGAAAATAAAAGCTGGATAGATTTTTAAGCAATACTACGAGAACTATATTTAAAGCCATTTAGAAAACACATGATTGTTTCTAAAGATGTGAGTGGAGGTTGTCAGTAGAAACAGATCATCTGTAGTTTCCATGTCTGACTGCACTGGGAGCTGGGGGGAGCAGGAGCAAGGAGAGGGAGAGGTAGAAACAGATTGTAATAATAAAGCCACACAATAGTATTACACATAGAATTTAACATTAAATAAAGATTGCCCAAATTCCTACCTGCAAATGCTTAGCCTGGTGTTTGTTACACTTCCAAGTGTGAAAGAAAAGCCACAAACATTTATCATGATTGTCAGTAAGGGCCCCTTCCACACCTCTCCCATGTTCTCTATTCCTTTCTCTGCATTTCAGAGCTGTCAACATGCATGCTTGCTCAGGCCTCCATTTTTAGCCATTAGTGTGTTACAGGATTGTTTTACATGGACTGCCTAAGAAGAAACTGCTTGATTTAAGTAGGAAGGGAAGGGCTTTTAGGAGCTGGGAACAGTCTGAGCCCTGGCAGCATTCATGACATCCTCCCTGAGCTCATACCCATTGAATTCCCTCAGCACATACAGAGCCCTTCACATGTAGCAGCCTCCACTAAGCACTACCACCTCAGGGAATGCCACTCTCCAGCAGCAAGGAGTGTGCTGGAAAGGTCCTAGGCTGCTGAAGTTACTCCGCACTGAATTCAAAGATCCCTTTTTCTCCTATCTGAGAAATGTGAGAAAGGTCTGTTACCTCTTAGCAATTTTTTCAAATGATTATTCCGTATTCATGTCTTCCTACCACAGTCTTTGCTCTTTTTTCTTGGGATTCACTCCCTTTTCACTGTCTTACTTTGTCCCTCTTACAGGTTATCAAGGTTTATTCAGTACCACTCTTATGTTTTCCTACATTTTATCATATACTTAAACATATAGTACAGTTCTCTCAGAGTCCATCAGCAGGGGGAGTGCTTTAGGAATAAAATTATTAATCCTCATTATTTTTAACACAAATTCCAGGTATTTATGCAAACAAAGAACCTTTTGAGCATCTGAAAATAATGCACTGGTGAAGGTAGGTTTTTGTCATGTGAACACAGTGGTAAGACTAACTCTGGAGGGAAACAGGAGGCATGTGGAAGAGATTTTAGGAGCATGCAGGGATGATGAGGACTCATTCAAATCTTGTCTCAGTGGAAGGAAATGCAAAAGAAACCCAGAGTGAAGGTGCATTTGTCTTCTCCATTATTTCTGGGGAGCACATTTCCCCAGTTGCCTTTCTCTTTCCTAAATGAGGAGCTCCATGAGGAGGTGTAGTGTTTCCAGGTGACCCACACTGGCCCACAGTCATGCTGTGGAAGCTGCAGCTCCCCGTGGTGCCAGGCAGTGGCCCAGCATCCCTCTAGGACCACCCTGTCCCATCCTACTGAACACACCCTAATGGGGGGCCCTGCAGCTGTGTAACCCCAGCCAAAATCAGGTCCCCAGCATAGTGAGGCTCAACCCAGCACTTGGTGGGTGAAGGAGCTTCTGCCAGTAGCACCATGTACTGAGGGATATAGTGTTGCCATAAAATCTCCTACATAAACCACAAATCTCATGGGGCTCTTCCTGAAACATTGCACTGCAGTGCCACTATAATGGCATCTCCTACTTACGTATTTCAGTTTTCAGCTCCATCAGTTTAATGAAAATGCAGTGTGGGTGCTACTTGGAGACCAAATTCTTTATAACACCTGTGAATGAAGGAGGAGGTAATTAATGGTTAGCCTGGTTGGGATTTTTGTGATGGAGCTAGGAGAGGAAGAATGTGGTTAGGATTATAAAGGACCAATGACATGACAGTCTTCAGTCACTGCCAGACTGAACTCCATTCGCAGCTAGGCATGAAGTGATTTCTTTTATTTTAACCACAAAGAATCTATGTCTCTAATCAATTTTAATTATTACTAGATGATTTCATGTGCAGTCCCCATTCTTCTATTTGCCACTCCTGGTATTTAATTTATTCTGCTTCACTGCTATTGACTTTGTCTGGCAACTGCACCAATAAAAAGTGCACATTCATCCACCTGTGTGCTCATCACTGCACAATAGCACACACTGTCCACATTTTGAAGAAGGTCTAATGCAAAAATTGAATTTAAGAGTAGCCAGTATTTCAGCAACTGAAATGGATATCTCCTACATGCACAAAAACAACTAAATGAGCTATCATAGAGTTAAGCCATTTTTTGTAGCTGTCAATGACTTATCTGTTTAGGATTCAGGCAGTCAACCCTGACCTTTGTTGTGGTTTCCTTTCAGTATCTGACCTTGGATTTCATTATGATTGGTGCTTTTATATTTGATAGTTACTGCATTTTCTTTTAACTACTGTGTAGACAGTCTTCCACATATACAAATATGTGCCTAAATTGTAAATAACTATATTTTATTTTCCACTTCTGCTCAGCCTTCGGTAATATTTAAAAGTGTTCTCTAGGCTGTTAAGTATTTTCAATAGCCCCCTAAAGTATGCAGATAAGCGTGTGTCAGCTCCAGCTCTGACACTATGTGGTCTCACAGGAAAGCAAACCACTAGTTAGATATTACATTCTTTATTTTTCAAGGACTACTCACAGATATCTATACATTTATACTTCTTTACTGCTAGTGTTACACAATAGGGGAAGTTTTGCTATCATTTCCCTTCCCATGCTGGGAATTTGTAGGTGTTGTCTCCTGTCTACCATCATATGACTTCAGTGAAGAAAGAAAATTAAAAATATCAGAGCCAACACAGACTCATAAAGAAATCTACTACAGAACTGCCAACCCACTAGTGAAGTTTTGTTCAGATTAAACAGAATAATTTTATACAGATCTGTCTATTGCAAACTTGTCTATTCCTAGATGCCTTAAAATGGTGTCACAATGCTTCTGATTCTGATTTTATGAAGAAGAGTTTAACATTTTGCACACAGATTTGTGGAGGATGGCTATTGAGGCTTCTCCCTAATTCCTATTTATACAGATAAATCATGTGCTTTTCTGGGACTCTGATCCTTAATTCCTTCTAGAGACCACTTGTATTGTGTAGGACTAAATGTGCAAGAATTTAGGGTATAGGAGGTTTGATAATCTAAAATTTAAATGGGATGGGTGAACTAATTTTTTGCATCTTGCTTCACTTTCCTCCCCTCTAAACAGAATCCAAGTCTATCCAAGCCTGTGTGTTCATATTCCTCTTCAATGGAAAAGCAGAATGAGACAAAGTCTCTTCTCTACATAATTTCTAACCTTCTGAAATGTTGAGTCCCAGAGACACTGCTCTGATGGCTGTGTCAGCACACATTGACACTGGTGTGGCATAAAGGTGTACACATTTAGAAACTTTTTGCAAATCACTCCTTGTGACTCCCTATTCCTTATTTTCTTTCTAGATTCATTTTATCATGTTTGCATTTTGCTCCTAATGCACTATTTCTTTTTCTCATTATTTTCCATAATGTCCCACCCTGCTCCGGGAGATCACAAAACAAAGAGAAATGGATAAAGGAAGGCCTGAATTTTTCATGGAACTTTAAAAAGCATTTCAGTCCTTTGTTTCAATGCTGTTGAAAACTCAGGATTAAAGAAAAAAATGGAAAAATAAATAGTCTAAGAGGACAAAACCTCCTTCCCTTTTACACAGGGGAGACAATATGAGGTGGCCAGCCATAGTCATACCACACTGCTGTAATTATCTGTGTGGAGGCTAAATAAAAGCACAGAAGTGATTTCAAAATCACGTATACCCCTACTGAAGCTGTGCGGGCACTAAATCAGAGAATTAACTGATAATATTCAGAACCCAAGTTTAACCTAAAATGCATGGGGAGGCCACTTCTGATGCAGCCAGTCTAGAAAACCTAGGACTCAGCAGTCATGTCTGGAGAGCCTGGGGCCACAGGCTGGGGTGTGGGTCTGTCTGTCCGTTCTGTGTCACAGAGTTACCTTTGCCCAAGCAAGCCTGGTGATTTTCATTCCCCTGCAGGAATACTGAATATTATCAGTTAAAACATGGTTTTATGGTTAATAAGTACTCTTCACGCTGGTGGTAAGGGCCCCCCAGGGCCTAACAAAGATCATTCTTTGTTTTAAAAGAATCTCATAAAGGTAGGTTGGTCATTCTGATCACATAGACAGATGTGTGCCGTCCGAGCGCTGCCTACCCCCTGCAGTCCGCAGTGTGCACTTGAGGAGCCTAATAATATGAACCTCACTAATCATCAGGGTGTCACTTCAGGTCATGCTGCTGTGGGCTGAGCCAAGCTTCCCTGCATTAGGTGCACGGCAGAGTCCCTGCACATCAGAGCTCTGAGGTACAACAGAGCTGCTTGGCACAATGGAGGCAGAAAGCTGACCCTGAAAGACTCCATGCATTTTAGGGCAGCTGTTAGGGGGCCTCCACAACTCCAAGGATGACACCCTCCACCCTTATTTTTTTTGTCCCCTTTACCTGAAAAGTTCAAATTAGCTGCTCCATTTAGAAGGTTTTGCTTTCATTTTTAACTTTTGCAATGTTATTTCGTTCTTTAGAAAAGTGTTAAATTTTCAGAGAAAAACTCACCAGGGTTCTGGGAATCAGATGCAATGTGTTTAGGCATCAAATAGCCTAGAAACCTCTACATAAGTGGAGCACAACAGTGCATTTTTCCCATCTTGCTATAAATCCACTGAGCCTCTGCTCTGAGACTTCGTTTCACCTTTCCAGTCTTTGCAGTTAAAAATTTCCCCATGTCAAAACTGCTGAATCCCTCCATCATCTCTTCCAGCTCTTCACTGCCCAAATCTTCCCTACTGAGATAATTGATTCACCAGCTACAAAAATCTTCTGCTAGACTTTTGCTTACAAGCATCCAGGTTCATCTTTGTCTGCCTGAGAAACCTGATGCTTTTCATGCCTCTAAGAATATATCTTCCCTCTTAGATCTCAACTACTCAGGAATACTCTTCCCTTTTCCCAGCTCTTCAATCCAGCTTTGCCCAGCCACAGAGAACTGACCCTTTTTCTTTGCTGTCTATTGACATATATAAAAACCTTTTGTTTTCAGAGCCCTAAGCAGATTTCTGTAGCTAGCAGTTGTGTCTCTACTATTCTTACCAGCAGCTCTCATACTAACTTTCCTCTTCCAGCAATCTTCACAAGGAGTAATTTGTGCATGGCCAGTGACAAGTGGACTTTGGTTGGTGTTTTAAAAAAATCTCAGAAAATACTTCACTGAAGTAACTCTTTCAGTCAGTCTACTTAGTTTTGAATATCTTCTTTTGAGCTCAGGTGTGTACAAGAGAGTCCTTTTATTATTTACTGTAATATTTTATAAGTAATTGTTATGCAGCTTGGAAAGTGGTGACACTAAATCCTTTTGTAATGCTCCAAGGCCACTGCAAGAAATGCTCTACTTATTGTTAAGCAGACACGTGGGTTGAACTCAACAAGACATTTGGCTAAAAAAGCTCACTGCTGACACATCTGCTTTATCCATCTGCTGTGGAGGGAAGAACAGGCAGAAGGAGTTGTGGGGAAGACAAATTATGAAAAAACCCCAACACCTCAATTTATTCTTTTAAATTATTTGTGTTGATATGAATGTAGAGGAAGATTAGCTGAATTTCTGGAATTACAGCACCAAAACGACAGTGATATATGAGATGAAAAACGCTCCCGAATACACAGAGACACTCTATTCCTTCTGCTGCAGTGCTGTGTGCAACAGAGATGCATCCAAGATTTGGCTTACAAGGCTGAGACAGAAAGTACTTTATTTTTTATTCTTTCCCTGCTTGATTCATAGGCAGGCAGTGGAGTATTTTCTCCAACCTGGAGCTCATTTGAAAACAGACAGAGCTATTTTTTTGCATCACATATCACTTCAGATGTCTAAAAATATCTCTTTCAAATGTAGTGCTCTTAGACATAAACCACTCTATTTAAAAGCTACAATAAAGAGGTTTTAAATTCACATGCTTAAAAAATACTAGAAAGGCAGTGTTAGAAATAGATGTTTTTTCTGACTTGAAGACAAAATACATCTCAAAGGCAAACCAGAGTAAACGATTTTGACTTACATTTAGAGCAAGGAAATGAGAAATATTTGCCATGTGCCATCTTACTTCCAAGAGTACCCATGGGTTTTGTTCAATTCATATTTTATAAGAGGCTTATTTTATGGTGCTGTTGACAAGAACAGTGGATTTGTTCCACTAAGAGCTCACATGGTGGAAAATATACAGTATTAAGTGGAGGAGGCAAGAATGTCAGTTGAAGTTCTTCAGACCCGGAATCCTTGATATTCCAATTCACCATATATTGGTAGTTAGGAAATCTGATTAAAGCTCTTGTTGATCAAATCTCCCAGTATCCTTCCCTTAAGAACGTCACCTGTGAGAGAGGGTTTATAAGGCAAGGTTATAGAAAGCTCATGAAAATTTGTTCTCAAGCCTGTTAAAGCCAGGTGGGTTTCCTGGGTTGAAGGGATGTTCCATTAATGGATGATTTAATGGTTGGTCAGGACCTTGACCTGACTACTTAACCTCATAGTGCTAGATCACATACCAATGTCAGTTTCTCTGGACACCTCCAGCTCTAGTGACAGCTCACATTTTCCTATTTGATCCACCAAATAGTCCACAGGTGGTCCACCTAATGGGTGGGCAAAACAGAAGAGAAGAAACAGGGAGAAGAAAATCAGTTACTTATGCAAATCCTTAGGCAACTTTGCATCGAAAATTAGTTTGGGACTGTACTGGTTTTGGGTGGGGTAGAGTTAACTTTCTTCCAGTGGTGAGTATGGAGCTGTTTTGGAATTGTGCTCAACACAGGGTTGAAGAGATATTTTTGTTATTACTGAGCAGGGCTTACCGAGCCAAGTCCTTTTTGGCTTTTTGTACTGACACACTGCCAGGGGGGTGGGGGGTGCACAGGAGGTTGGGAGGAGACACAGCTGGGTCAGGTGACCCCAAACTGACCAAAGGGATATTCCAGACCATATGGAATGCTCAGTATATAAAATGGGGGGAAGAAGCAGGCAGGAGGGACATTTGGAATGATGGTGTTTGTATTCCCAAGTCACTGTTACATGTGATGCAGCTCTGCCCTTCTGGAGATGGCTGGACACCTGCCTGCTCACCGGAAGCAGAGAATTAGTTCCTTGCTTTGTTCTGCTTGTTTGCATGGCTTTTGCTTTCTTCATTAAATTGTCTTTATCTGAACCCAAAAGTTGTCCAGCTTTTACTCTTCTGATCCTTTCCCCTATCCAGGAGTGATCCATGTGAAGGAGTGATAAAGTACCTGAGTGATAAAGTGCAAGACTCTTGGAGTGTCAAGAGGTGCCAAGACAGCAGTGAGAGCTGGACATCATTGGAACATCATCAATGTGAGCAGAAGATCCACTTGTTGCCTGAAGCTCAAGGTGCTGAAAATCTGGGAAAGAAACAGGCTAACCTTAACATATCAACCTATAGATGTTTTATAAACAGGATGATAGGTACCCTATTCTTCTAAGTGTGTATGTAACCTTTGGTATTCATTTTCTTGTATCTGCTTGTGGGAGGAATTTATGATGATTTGCACGTTTTCAGAACACACAGCTTAGTTTTATCCTATCTGATGTAACTTTGTGAATTCCATATCCTCTTCTCATTCAATTGTATATTTTCCTTTTGAAGCCTGTTTCAATTTTTACTTTTCTAATTAATTTTTACTTTTTCTATTAAAACCCACTTTGATTAGCTTTTTGTTTCATTCAAGTCTTTATTTCAAAGATAACACACTTTCACTTAACACATTTTTTCCTAAGGAACTCTTTATGACAATTCTAGGGGAGAAAATATGATTTTCACTGTTTAATTTTAATGTTTCATTTGTCTTATTGTGGAAAACCCAATCTTGTAAAATACATTAACACAATTTTCTCTAAGTAACCAAAGACTGTAAAGTAAGTATCTGAATATTGGTGCTTTGTCATTTTTTCACTTGACTCTTCTCAGTGGAAGAAGTGTTAAGGGACAAAGGCAGTGTGTTTCATCACAAGTTTTTTACAATGAGGACAGAAACATTTTGCAAGATATCCCTCAGAGTAACAGGGAAATAGAGCACCATCTCTACTCCCACAGAACAAAGTAGTAAAACTTCTTTTTAGTATGGGAAGAATCATCTCTTTTCTTGTTTCACTACTTTTAATTCACAGTGTGTCTCCTTGTGCTGTACCATCTTGAAAATCGATTTATAGGTTTTTCTGATTTATTTTTCTTCTGTATTCATTACTTCATAAATTTATAGTGTGATTCCTATTAAGCAGTCATATACTTTTAGTCTCTTGTCATGCAAAACTGTTTCCATACCTCTACTTATCTTTGCTTGCCTTCATAACATTGTCTGCTTGTTATTAAATCATTTCTGAAGTGGCGTGCCCAGCACTGACCACGATTTTTAAAACAAACTGTGCCAAAGGTCAAAAAGACTAATCTGCGCGAGTTTCCTTCTGTGCTGTCTCACAAGCTGGGTAAAAGTGCCACATATTAAAAGTGTAGTCAAAAGGGTGATGGGAAGAGTGCTACAGCAATATGCTAGGGGCCTGTGTATTTTGGTGTTAGCCTCAGTGGTAGTATAACACCTTCTAATTGTTTCATCCTGAGGGATCTTCTTCCTTCTCCTGGACATTCGAGCTCAGTGATAGGAACTCAGAGCTGTTGTGCCACTAACAGAACAGGACAGTCCATTTCCATAGCCAGTGTAGCTTTCATTAGTGAGACCCAAGAGCTGTTCTATGAGCAACATTTGGACACAACAGCCTAATGGTACCTGGCCATGGTACAGCTTTCCTCACGGTGTGACAGAACAAAGACACACCAGAAATTCATCCAATACCTGTGTGACATCCTTTGGACTTCACTATATTGACACATATGACACATACAAAAGTCTATCTCAATTTTAGGAAAAAATAGCCTTTATTTGTTTGTTTTTATTTGTTCAGGCCTGAGACTGAGAACTATACATCCAGAGACCCATCATTAGCAAATTCCAGCCATCTGATCTTGTCTGACAGATCTTCTAAAAATTGCTAAACTACTTCCTTATGCAAAGGGACTCTGAGGTGCTCTTCTCATAATGTTTCTATGAACAATGACACCATTTCAGCTAATGATTGTTCACAAGGTAATAAAAAAAGCAATATTAGGACTGGATATTTAGATACACTAGAAACCTGTTGTGGTTTGAAAGCAAAACGAATGAGAGGCTCCAAGTCAGAAATATAATTTAATAAGAAGAAAGGTAAAAAGGTAAAAATAAAATAAAATAAATGCAATAACACAAAGGACCACGGACAGAGTCAGAATACAACCTGAGCAGAATGGTGGAAGCAGTCCAGGTGAGGTGCTCTTCCTGAAGCAGTGATCCTGTAGAAAGGTCTGGGAGCTCTGGTCCTCTGGGAATCCAGTGGGTAAGTGCCACTTGCACTGTCCCACATACCAGCTTATATCCAGGTGAGAATGCTTGGCTCCTCCTCCTGGGCAGAGCATCTCACAATAGGATGAGGAGTGTGAAGTGGGTCCTTGATGGCCCATTAAACAGAGATAACCCCTGGAGGGAGTTACCTGTGACTCATGGGCCAGGCGTTGATGGGCCATTAGCAGAAGACACCCCAAAGGTCATTAGCAGAAAACACCCCAAAGGCCATTAGCAGAAGACACCCTTGGGAAAACCCTAGCCCACCTGGTTTCAACAGTTCATGAAGATGGTGATAGAATAAATACTTTGTGTACATCCTACACTGCAACCCAGGACAAAACCATATTTTATTAGTTGTTTGGGACTTTTTGTATTAAATGGTTAATAATATTTGGAGCAATAGAGAGTGACAGCATTACAGCCCTAAAAATCATTATTGATCTTCAGTTGATAAAAACCCCAGGTCATATGTCACCAGCCTTGTTTCTACCTATTCAAGTCTTTACCCTTGGAAGAGTATAGTTTTCTCACTCCTTGAGCCTTATCTTCAGGAAATATTAATTCATTTGCATTTACATAGACTCTCCTTTCAGTAAAATCACTGGGGAACTGTTTGTCCTGTTATAATTACTGTCGTTCCTACTGGTTTTTGGATTTCAGTAGCGTGGTCACGGAGCTGAGAGTAAAACCATGGACTCCATTTTTGAAGTCCTTCAGGCTGTGCAGTTTTGCCTGATAGAATGCTTATAGCATGGACATCAGCTTGATATGTAACCTTGAGATTATTTCCAGTCAAAGTTTGCATAGGGATGCACAGAATATATTTCAGCTCTTCCAGTGAAACAGGCTGTGCCCACAGCAGTGCAGCCTGTTTACCTGCTGGCCACACAGATCTAAATTAGAGCATTGATTCTGTCTGCACTGGGGTTTAGTTCAATATGTATCTATTTTACAGTACAGAAACAAGAACAATAGCATGTGATGATCTGGTGATGATCATCATCATTGTTATTGCCTTTAATCATAACTAAATTTTTCCCAAATCAAATGCAATATGATCCAGTATCCCTGGTTAAGCTGTTCACATTACAAGGCCATTTTAAGAGCATTCAGATGGGTATAATTTCTATGCTTTTTTTTTTTCCCCTCTATGTTTAATGTCTAAGTAAGTTTTAGAACAGACATATTTTCCCCATGCTGTCCTTTGTCCTGCAAGAATTGTTTGGTAAAGACTCACATGTCTTCAGACTGAACAGTCTATTCCTGACCCACAAACAAGTGTTTTGACAACCTCCAAATGTTTAATTCCTTGTTAAAGCACTGTAAATGGCATTTGTGAACAATGATGCAACCTTTGCCAGCTTTTAGGCAGCTCTCATTCGTTTAAATTATTTTCTAAGTGAAGATTTAATTTTTAAATTTCACCTTCAGTGTGTGTCATGCAGTCAACCTAGTGAACAGTTAGAAATAAGAGGCATGACCATATTTATGGTTATGTAGCCTGACCAAAAGTATTAGGAACTAGTGTAATTTTTTTTTTCTGGCTTTGACTTTCTTTTAGTAAGCAAACATGATGAATGCATTCACAGTATATCTATGATTATACTATGAATTTCATTGCCTTATTGAAAATAACTTCGTAGATTTATCATCAGATTTAATAAATGTGAGTTTTAAAAATGTGTGTTCTCTAAACGTAGGAAGGGGATCTGTGACACGGTCAGGAGGAACTATCACAGCTTCTTCCCAACTGCAACATCCTTGGTGAACTCAGAAACAAGTTGTTTCGACCCAAACACAGTTCATCTTCTAGCAAGGCAACAGCAGAATCAGCAGACAACAATCTAGAGAAAATCCCCTGTGTCCTCTTGTCTACCTGAGATGACTTCTATTTGAAGATGTACTTGTTTCAGAACACCAAACTTCATAGATTTCTTGTAATTTTGTTACAAAAATAATAAATAATAGTAATAGTAATAATACTTGAAATTGTGTCTCGATTTACGCCATTTGTACTGCCATCTCTTTTTAAATGAGGGCCTGCTTAATATTGCAGACTGTGTTTGACCAGCAGGGTATGTAGAATTTGCCTAAATTTAAGCAGTGATTTAGATTTTTGAAATGGATATTTTCTTCTTTACATTGAGTACAAAAGAGTACAAATCCACTGAGATTGTTTCACTGAATTCCTTTCACCCTGGCCACATTGAAGACGTATGTTTAGACTTATTTAGTTTAGCTCATAAGAAAGATTTTGTAGAAACAGAGATTTGTTGATTAAATATAGATTCAGGAATTATAAAAATTGATGACAGGGTCTTTTTATGGAAAAGTCTCTTTTCTTACCTTAAAATATTCATCTTGGAGCAGTTGTTAAGAAAAAACAAAATCATGGATAGCAATTATGTTTCTTCCCCCTCCATGCTGCAGCTGCAGTCCCATACTGCTTCAGGTGAGAAGCAGATGCTGACAATAGAGTGTTACTCCATAGATGTCTGCAGGAAACTCAGAAAACCAGGGGAAAGAGAGGAGAAGAATGACCCATCTCACTATTCTCTCTGCTTTAGTGCTGTGTTTCATAGCTACTAAATGAAAGCAACTGGAGGATATGTTAACAGGCATGCAGCTGTAACCCCTACAGAGCTTTAAAACACGCTGCATCAGAGCAACTTCACTTTATTTTGGGAGGTTATGGGATAAGTCAGAACCTGATCTCCATTACAGCTAGATTCCAGAGATATGATCTATTTCAGTGAGGGCTCAGAGTGGCCATATTATTGGAAGTGGGTGAAAATCCACCTGGATTTGGCACTTCAGACATGCCTAATTAGAATTCTTTAAAATCTGTAATGATTTTTAGAGGACTACTGGAGAGACAGTAATAGTGTCTTGATTCTGTAATATGTTTGTTCCTGGAAACTGCATACGAGTTCTTCTTTACATGTTCTATATGCCTCTCAATTTCAGAAGGAGAGTTAAGAAAATCCAAAGATAAAACAGAAAAGACTGTACTAAATTGCTGAATTTCCACCAGCTAAAATGATAAGAAAGAACATATAGATATTCATAGTGAAGGATCATTGGTAGCAAAAAGTCTGCCTTGCCAGACTGGAATTTGGAAAGCTCAGGTATATTTCTGCCCTGAATCTTCTATGTAGTTGCAAGTTTTATTTTTGCCCTGGACCTTCTATGCAATTAACTATCTTAAGCAAGACATCAGGATCCTGATCCATCTCACCTGACTTTGTCATCTAGAATGCTGTTGTGATTTAAACCAAATCAGTAACTAAGCCCGACACAGCTGCTCACTCACTCCTCCACCAGCTGGACTGGGGAGAGAATCAGAAGGGTTAAAGCTGGCCAACTTTTGGGTTCAGATAAAGACAGTTCAATGAAGAAAGCAAAAGCCATGCAAACAAGCAGAGCAAAACAAGGCATTAATTTCCTGCTTCCCATGGGCAGGCAGGTGTCCAGCCATCTCCAGGAGAGCAGAGCTGCATCATATGTAACAGTGACTTGGGAATACAAACACCATCATCCCAAATGTCCCTCCTTCCTCCTTCTTCCCCCCAGTTTGTCTACTGAGCATGTTGTCATATGGTCTGGAATATCCCTTTGGTCAGTTTGGGGTCACAGGTCCTAATTGTGTCTCCTTCCAACCTCTCATGCATTAGTATGAAAAGCAGAAAAGGCCTTGGCTCTGTGTAAGCCCTGCTCAGCAAAACAAAAATATTTCTATGTTATCAACCCAGTATTCAGGACAAATCCAAAACACAACCCCGAAATATGAAGATAATTAATTCTGCTCTGGCCAAAACCAGAAAAAAAAGGGAATTTCTTCCCCAAGTTAGTTATTGTACTTATTCACACAGTCTGTTGTTCTACAGCTAGTAGACATTTCACTGCTCTTTTTAGATTCTGCATGGACTGTATCTCATCTGACTCTATGCCTCTAATATTCTGTGTAGGCGCTAATTTTCTCCCAGTGTCCTTCCAAGACAAACCTTGAGCATGAATGAAGAGATAGCTTTGCCTCAAGGTCCTCTCCAAACTGTAGGTATTTGGTTGTGCACCAGCAGCCTCTGCTATTTCTGTACAGACATGATTACAAAAGAGTTGTCTTAGACTAAATGTCCAAATTCGAGATGGCTGATATTAGACATGATGAATTCTAACACTGCATCTCTACATGTTTCTCACACTGCCAAATAGGACTAAAAATAACATTTTGTCTGCCTCAAATTATTTGCATTTGACTCCAACCTTTTAGTGCTCCTGTGTTAGAAATGTGTGGTTTTATGTAAGCACATTAGTACTAATTTACATATATGAAACACAGAATTATAGAGTGGTTTGGAAGGCACCTCTGAATGCAACCTGGTCCAACTCCCCTGCTCAAACAGGGCCATCTGCAGTTGGCTGCCCAGCACCATATCCAGATGGGTTTTGAATAGAGCCACTGCTATCAATTGTTCTATTCCTAGTTAAACACAGTGATTTTTATTTAGTATAAAATTAATATAAATAACCGTAATATTTAAGTTATCTCAATTAGAAAAAAAAGGTAGAACAACCTAAGCTAAGAATGTTCATTTTTGATGGAAAAAATTAATTTTTTTTACTAAAAACAGTAAGTGGAGAGTTGGTCGGAGTACAGATAACAGACTTGAAATCCATTATGACATTGCTTTTCCAACTACTTCATTAGTCCTTAAAATCTCTTCATCTGTCCTAATGTTTTTCATATGAGAGTCTTTTGCTGTTTTGTTGTGCAGTGCAGTGGATTAGCCTTTCTGTGACAGTGTTTTGATGATATTTTCAGGATGGCTGATGGGGGATAAAATAGCTAGGAGAACTGACACAAATTTGCACTGTAGTTTGCTGGTACCCTTCTGAGTGTGCTCACAGCACACTGGTTTTTGTCTTGGTTAAGTGCAGTACAAACCATTCTCCACAGGTCATTGCAGCACTGGGGCAGGTGTTCAAGGCACTGTGTTAATTAAATGCCACTGATATCTCTGGGAAGTTGTGTGCTTCTGGTTACTGAAATGATTAATGCAGGGAAATATATAGGAATCCTCACACATTTTGTGAGCTAAGCAGAAACCTCATTAGGAAAGCACTGATTTCCCATGGGAGTTGGTGGGTAAGAGATGCATCGAACAACTGGCAGTTTTATTTTGGGAAGAAGATCATATTTTTCTCAGTGTGGTTCAGCATCCAATGGACAGTGACATATTTTTATTCCCCTGAAATCTACCAAATCTGGGGATCTGGAGCTACTTATGTGTCTCTTTCTAAGCAGCTCATGTCTGCAAACACAAAATGAATGTAACATTTCTTGCAGGGCAGTCAAAAAAGAGTGGGGGGAAAAATAAATAAATAAAAGTGGCATACCCACACCAGCACCACTTCACTGCTCTCCCAAGATTCAGATTCCAGTTTGGCCAGAGATGAAATTGATAGCTCTGCAGGAGGAATGTGGGAATAATGGGCTATGGACACTGTGAATGAATTATGCACTGCAGGCACGGGGCTCCTCAGAGCATCACTGTCCGAAATTTTATTTTTATGTGACACGTATTTAGAAAATTGAGAAGGGCTTTGGAAAGTTGGGACAGCTGGTGAGCGCGTGCGGGGTACCGGGGGAATGCCGGGGCTCTGCCAAGCTGATCTCCACTGCGCCTGCCAGCCCACCACCCCAGGAGCAGCCCCCTGTGCCGCCAGGACCTGACAGATGCTATGAAAAGGCTGGCATTAAGTGCCTTTTACTTAAGGATATTAAACCAGCATCCTAATTAGTAAAAAAAAAATGAATTGTCACTAACATTCTGTCGGCCTACTTGGAGCCCTCTCTGCTACTTTCTGCAGTCTGGTTACCATTATGTACAAGAGATCAATATTCTTCTCAGTGCTGGAATTTAGGTAATGATTTCCAATAAAACCTGTTTCAGATTGTTCTGGCTAGGGGACAGGGACAAGCCACAAAACATAATGCAAGTAAAAGCCTTTATTTTCTCCTGTTATTTTCTCGTCTTTTCTTTCCTTCCTTCCCGCCCCCCACCTTCTTCTCTTCTTT